>VZSE01011897.1:66438-84633 GCA_013398275.1 Promerops cafer
CCGCCGCCAACGGCCCCGCACACCGGCACCGGCCACCACCAGCCCCGGCCCCGCCCCGCACCGGCTCCAAACACCGGCCCCGGCCACCACCAGCCCCGGCCCCGGCCCCGCACCGGCTCCAAACACCGGCCCCAAACACCGGCCCCTTCCCCGCCGCCATGGGCAGTCGTAGCACCCGGCCTGGGTCCCAAAATGGCCGGTTCGGGGCGGACAGAGCAGACCAAAGGCGAAGTCCGGGCGCGCAGGAGCAGGACAGCCGGTACGTGGACCGGTGAGCGGCTCCTGCCCTGCGGAGACCGCTGTGGGGCCGGGGATGGGGCCACGCAGGTTCCCCGGGTCCCTCAAGCTGTTGCAGGGGAGAGACATCAGCCTCTGGCCTCTTGCAGGTTGTGGGGACCCTCTCCTTCCGCCGCCCCCACGCTCGGCCCTATGACCGTGATGGGGCAAAGCTGCCTTCTCCACGACCGCAGAGGCAGTGTGAGGATTCTGCACAGGGACGAAAATATGGACACCTCAAGCAGCATGGAGCTAGACAGCAGGTGGGAGCAGAGCTGGGTACAGGCCCCCCAGCCCCACTGTGTGCCTGGGCAAGGGCAGGCATTTGTCCTGTCGTGCAGGCCAGAGCTCAGTGGGTGACACGCCACCTCCCTCCATGCAGGTTCTCAGCGGGCCGTCTGAGCCAGCGCCGTGATAGTTCCCACACCACACCGGTAAGGACCATCCCTGCTCCAGTCATTCCCTGCCCTTTGCCTCTGCACCTCTGCCCTAATGCACCATCCCCAGATACAACGAGCCCTGCGATCACTCAGCATCCCACTGGAGAGGCTGCATATTATGAAGGGCCACATGATGCAGGACATGTGCAAGGGGCTGAGCCGCCAGACACACGCACAGGCCAAAGTGCGGATGCTGCCCACCTACATCTGCTCCACTCCCAACGGCACTGGTAAGGCAGCCCAGCCTGAGGGTGAACTGTTCTGCTACTGGCAGCCCTGCACACCTCACTAGAGTTGGCCCTGGGGGTGCTGGGGAGGGGTAAAACACTCTTGGATCAGTTATGGGGTCCATAAGCTTCTCCTCTGCCACTCCCCAGTGCAGAGGTAGTAGCCAGAAGCTTGTTCCCTTGGCCTCTCTGAGAGTCTTAGGCTCTCAGGAGCTTCCCCCATGGGTGAGTGACTGTCCTTGGGACAGGGCGAGGAGCAGATTTTAGGAAATCTGCCACAGGGAAGGTCTCTGCCTGACATTGCCTCTGTTCCCCCATAGAGAAGGGCAACTTTCTGGTGGTGGAGCTGTGCCAGAGCCAGGTTCGGACCGTGTTGGTGACCCTCTACGGAGATGGAAACATGAGTCCCCAAATGATGTACAAGATCTTTGACATGCCAGAGGGCATCCTGCAGGGCGAGGGGGAAGCGGTATGAGGAGGCCATGGCAAAGGGTGGCTGGTGCTGGGCTGCCCAGCATCACGGAGGCTTGGCAGGGCTACGGGCTGGTGTTGGAGCTCAAGGCTGCCTTCTACAGCCTGGCTACTGAGTAAGGCGAGCAGCCCTTACCCCCAGTCATGACTTTGCAGCTCTTTGACTTCATTGCACAATGCGTGTCCCAGTTCCTGGCTGAGACCATCAGCTCTGACACCAAAGGCTCTGAGCAACGCCTCCCCTTGGGCTTTGTGTTCCCCTTCACCTGCCAGCAGACGCAGCTGGACAAGGTGAGGGGGAGAGCCCTGTCCCAGGCTGTGACCACAGCACAGCAGCAGTGGGGAGAGGAACCATCCTGGTGCCAGAGGTCAATGGCTGTACCGCATGCTCTCCGCAGGCAGAACTCCTTTCCTGGTCCAAGGGCTTCAACTGCAGTGGCGTGGTGGGGAAGGACGTGGTGCAGCTGCTGCAGTCAGCCATCAATAAGCAGGAGGTGGGGGCCAGTGGGACCCCCAATAAGCAGGAGGGTGGCCATTGGCTGTCCCCGTGGAGGGGCTGGAAATCCTCTGAATTTACTCCTGCCCAGCTCTGCCACGTGGACGTTGTTGCCCTGATGAATGACACTGTGGGCACCATGATGACCTGCAGCATGGAGGGGAGGCCCTGTGAGGTCGCCATAGTTGCAGGTGAGACTTGGGCACCGCGCGCGCCATGGCGGTGGGGGCTGGGGGGGCCGTGCTGGTGCTCAGCCCCATCACTCCCATCACAGACAAGGGCTCCAACTGTTGCTTCATGGCCGAGGCATACCTGGTGGAAACAACAGACGAGACCAGCGGGCGGATGTGCGTCAACACTGAGTGGGGCTGCTTTGGGGATGATGGCATCCTGAATGACATCTTGACACCCTATGATGAATGCGTGGATGAGGAATCTTGCAACCCTGGGGAGAAGAGGTGCTCTTTCTCCCACAGAAAGGACAGGCTCCCCATCTATCCCTGAGCATGTCAGGCCCCACCAACAGGAGCACACATTCCCCTGCAATGCTCCTGGGTGCTCTTAAAGGGCCAAGGGGTGCTGCTAGGGAGGCACGACTGACTCCCATGTGGGCTCAAACCCATGCAGGTTTGAGAAGATGGTGGGCACCCTGTACCTGGGGGAGATTGTCCGGCACGCGCTGATTGCCCTGACCGCTGAGAAAGCTATCTTCACTGAGACTAATATTGCTGTCCTGAAGGAGAGGGGAGTGTTCACAATGCAGCATGTTCTGGATATCATCAAGTGAGTGTCTGAGGACAGGAGCTGCCATGAGTAGAAGGATGGGGCATGATGGATGGGTGTTTGTGGCTGGTGGACCTGCAGGTTGCTACAAGGCTGTGATCTGCCTTCTAGCAACGAGGAAGGCATAACTGATGTAAGGAGGATTCTGGAGGTTCTGGGGCTGCAGCCAAGCGAGCGGGATTGTGGCCGAGTGCAGCAGATCTGCCGGGCAGTGGTGGGGCGCGCTGTCACACTCCATGCCACTGGACTGGCTGCCATCCTCAGCTACATGTGCCAGACCCGGGATATGGAGACGCTGATGGTCAACGTGGGGGTGGAAGGAGAATTGTACACGGGCTACCCCAGGTGATGAGGAACACAGGGCTCCCAGTGGGGTGCTACTCCAGTGGGATGCCTCACACCCAGTCCATGCTGTCTTCTTCATCCTTGGCAGGTTTGAGGAGATCCTGCTGAGTGTGTCAAGGCTACTGTCCCCTGAGTGCATGGCCACCCTCCTGCCCTCAAGAGATGGCTCTGGGCGGGGGGCGGCCATGGTGACAGCAGTGGCTTTACGCCTGGCAGCCCAGCGCTGTGCGGTGAACGAGGTGCTGGCCCCGCTACGGCTCAGCCGCGCTGACCTGGAGAAAGTCCAGGCACTGATGAGGGAGGAGATGGATCGGGGCCTTTGTAAGGAGACCAATGCCAGTGCCTCTGTCCGCATGCTGCCCACCTATGTTTCTCACACACCCGATGGCACTGGTGAGGGACAGGGACACTGGCAGTGGGGTGCCAAGGAGGCCGTGGCCTTGCTAATGCACTGTGCTGGCTTCCCACAGAGCGAGGTGACTTCCTGGCGCTGGACCTGGGGGGGACCAATTTCCGTGTGCTGGTGGTGCACGTGACAGAGGAGGGCATCAGCATGGCCAGCGAGATCTACGTCATCCCAGTTCAACTCATGCAGGGCACTGGCGAGGAGGTGAGGCTGAGGACCTGTGACCAGTGGCTGGGGCGAGGGCGTGGGCATTGCCTCCCTACTTGCTCTCCATAGGGCCATGATGGGGCTGGGAGAGGCCCCCCCAGCATTGCCCCAGCCTAGGCCATGCTGATCATAGCCACTATCCACAGCTCTTTGACCACATCATAGAGTGCATCATAGACTTCCAGACGAAGCAGAACCTGGTGGCACAGATGCTGCCTCTCGGCTTCACCTTCTCCTTCCCCTGCCAGCAAGTGGGCCTGGATAAGGTGAGGGGGTGGCTCCAGCACCAGCATGGTGGGAAGGACCCTAGGATGTGTGCTGCCCTGGTTCCTGATCCTGCCACTCTTGCAGGCATTGCTGCTGACCTGGACCAAAGGCTTCAGCGCCTCAGGCTGCGTGGGACAGGACGTTGTCCAGCTGCTGCGGGAGGCTGCCAAGCGCAAACGGGTAGGGAATGTCTGGTGGCCTGTCCCTGTCCCCAGGTTACACCCTGCATCCAGGCAGTGTCAGCCCCAGGAGCTGTCTGGGTGCCACTAGACCACATGTGTCCCCATCTCCTGTTTGGCAGCACTTGGGGATGCAGGTAGTGGCTCTGGTCAACGACACGGTGGGAACCATGATGGCCTGTGGTTATGATGACCCCAAATGTGAAATCGGCCTCATTGTGGGTGAGGAGCACCTCTGTATCCAGGAGGTCCCCCATCTCCTTACCACCCCTCTACCCCAAGTGGCATGGCCGCATGCCTCTGCCAGAACTGCGATGGGGGTGACACCAGCACGGGGCCTGCAGGGACAGGGACCAATGCCTGTTACATGGAGGAGATGAGGAACGTGGGCACTGTGGAGGGGGACCAGGGCCGCATGTGCATTAACATGGAGTGGGGGGCCTTTGGGGACAACGGCTGCCTAGACCACCTCTTCACCCACTTCGACAAGGTGGTGGATGAGAGCACCATCAACCCGGGCAAGCAGAGGTGGGTGAGGGCCCTGGGGCAGAGGGGGCTGGGAGTGGGTGGCTGTGCCTAGCTGAAGCTGTGCCTTGGGTAGGTTTGAGAAGCTCATCAGCGGCATGTACCTGGGTGAGATCGTGCGTCAGATCCTGATGGTAATGACAGAGAAAGAGCTCTTGTTCCAAGGCAAACCCTGCCCCAAACTCCAGACCAAGGACATTTTCAAGACCAAGTTTCTCTCTACCATCGAGCTGTGAGTGTTGGGCTGCCGTGGGTTCCCTGAACCTGGGGTGGGGGTATCAGAACACCAAGAGAGGAGCCAGGCTACACTGACGTGGCACAGGCAGGGTGATGCTTAAGGGATGGGGACAGTGATGGGGCTGGGGACTCTGCTGCTAACAATGGCACTGGTCTGGAGCAGCAACGGGCTGGCCCTGCGACAGATACGAGCCATCCTGAATGAACTGGAGCTCGATGCCAGCTTCGAGGACAGCGTGCTGATGCGGGAGGTGTGCCAGACCGTGTCTCTGCGCGCAGCCCAGCTCTGCGCTGCTGGCTTGGCTGCTGTGGTGGAGAAGATGCGGGAGAACCGGGGCCTGGACCAACTGAATGTCAGTGTTGGGGTGGATGGCACCTTGTACAAGCTGCACCCATGGTGAGTGGGGCCAGGAGTGGCAGGCACCCATCGGGCATCCTTGCCCTGTGAAAGGGTCTGTGGTGGGAGGCATGGTGTGCATAGGGTGGGAGCATCAGTCCTCACCCTCCCCTCCTGTCCTGCCTAGCTTCTCTGACAACCTTCAGAAGACGCTGAAGGACCTGGCACCCAACTGCAATGTGACCTTCCTGCTGTCAGAGGATGGCTCGGGGAAAGGGGCCGCGCTTGTGGCAGCTGTGGCCAACCGTGCTGCCAATGCCATGCAATAGCCACCACTCCAATAAAGCTCTTTGGTCTGCACCTCCAACTTCTGGGGGGATCATGAGGGGCGTGGGGCAGCGCATGGCCGGGCATAGCCCCACGTAGCAATATATATCGAATTTATTTACATTCACGTCCGGCAGACCCCCCGCCCGCGGCACCGCTATGTACATAAGGCCAAGTGTAAATACTTGAATGCACTTAATACAGAATTAAAAAAACGGGCTTTACACAACACGGCACGGGGCCCGGGGCCGCCTGGCCCCACACGCAGACACCACGACGGCACCGCACGCACGACGCACACCCAGTGCCCCCCCAGTCCCACACCATGGGGCTCTGGGACCCCCGGGGCTGGGCTGAGTCCCGCTGCCACAGTGCTGGAGGGGCCTGACTGCCAAGGGGCAGGTGCACCCTGTCCTCCCAAGGGGGCCAGGCAGCCCTCCTCATGCACTGTGGGGCAGTAGGAGCCTGGTGGGCCAGCCAGGGTCCCCCTTAGCCCCGTGGTGGTGGTCCCCTGGGACCCGGCATGCTCAGCACTCAGCCTCGGAGAAGAGGGCACCGTCCTGCTTGCCGACCTCGGCCACGGCAGCAGCCAGCTGGGAGAGGTTGCCATTGGGGAAGTGCCGTGCTTCCCACAAGTTGAGGATCATGGCTGTGGGGCTGGCCTTCGAGGCGAAGTAGCTGAGATGGCTGGAAGGGGACAGAGGAACCATGTGAGGGCACAGGAATGGCTCCACATCCCATCATCAGCCCCGTGCTAGCCTCACCTTGTGCATCCCGGGATCCCACAGCATTGCATCATCCATCCATAGGTGCAGGATGAGGCCAGAAACCCTGCCCCCATCCACCATGCCACCCCATCCCCAGCACTGTCCTCAGTCTGCATTACCTGTCAAGGTTGAGCTTTTGTGCCAGTGTCCTCCAGTCAGCTCCCCGTGTGCCCGGTGGGTCCAGGCTGCTGATGATCTTTTGGCGGATGAGGAAGGGGATCTTGAAGGCACTGGGGCCCACCAGAGCCGGGGTGCCCACCTCATCGGGGACCAGCCAGTCTGAAAACCTTGTGTCCTAGGGGAGAGCATGAGCAGGGAGGGAAAGGGATGTGACGCAGTCCTATGGCCACCCCCAGGAGTGGCCCAGTCCTGCCCTCACCTTGGCGATGTTGAAGTTGACGGTGAAGCTCTGCCCGTCTCCTTCCACTTGCCAGACCCAGATCTTGCAGGCCAGCTCACAGGTGCTGGTGCTCAGCCGCTCCAGGGTGAAGGTGCAGTGCAGGAAGGGCTGCAGCCCACTCCAGATGTGATAGAAGGGGATCTCCTGCAGTGGGGTGACAGAGCTGGGGGTGTCGGAGTGGCAGGGACACCTCCCTACACCTCCAGCCCCATCCCCACACACCAGCCAGACTCCTCACCTGGTAGCTGGCGAGGAGCTTGCTCTTCCAGAGGGAGCTGGGCATATCGTGGATGGAGAGGCGCAGGTTGTGGTAACTGTCCTTGAAGTGCAGCACCCGGGGGGCTCCAATCAGCTGCCCTCCCAGCTGCTTCTCCAGCTGGATCACCTCCTGCCAGCACAAGCAGCAGTCAGGCAGGAGATGCTGCACACCAGGAGCGCAGCTCTCGCTCCAGGCCGGGATGGGCAGGATGGGGACCCCGGTACCTTTAGGACGTCCTGGGTGTCACTGAGGCAGTAGACGCGGATGTTGTACTCGAGCGAGGGGCAGGCGGCCGGCGCGAACAGGACCAGCTTGAGGCGCTTGGAGGCCGCCATGCTGAGGGACTCCCCAACCAGGGCAAAGCGCCCCAGCTGCTCCGTGAACACGTAGCAAGCCTGCGCTTCCAGCTGGCAGTAGTACAGCTCCGTGCACGGCTCAGCGCCCAGCTGCAGCACGTCCTACGGCACCCAGGCAGAGATGCACCTCAGCCGTGGCTGTCCCTCCTCCATCCCTGAAACCCCTCGGCCCTGCTCACCTCCCATGTGCCCTCGCACGACTGCTTCTTCAGCCGGATGCTCCAGTTCTCAGCACTGGCTTCCACGCAGTGCCCCATGGCCAGGATGGCAGGGCGGGTGAGGAGGACCCCGGGGGGGCCACAGCTGACGATGGGGCTCAGCAGTGTCTGGCAGCCAGCCAGGGGCAGCCTGGGGCAGCAATGGGGGCAGCTGAGTGAGGACAGAACCCCCTCCAACAGCCCTGTGCCCCAGCAGACCCTGCACCTACCTCACCTCCTCCTGCTTGTGCAGGGTCAGGTAGACCTCATAGATCTTCCCCCGTGGGATGGCATCGGGTGGGATGAGCAGGCTGATCCCTGGGTGGGAATGGGGGTGCAGGCAGGGGGTGAGCCCCACAAGGACCCTGCCTGGCTTGGGCAGTGCTCTGGAATCCCCACCCTGCTGTACCTGTGTTGGGGATCATGAGCCGCCCCCCCAAGAAGTTGAAGGTGCCGTAGGCCATGTTATTGGTGCCACGGGGCAGGGAGCGAAAGTAGCTCTGTGTGGAGAGCCGGGCCACGAAGTCAGCACCCTCGGCGGCGGGTGAGCTGTGGTGCAGTGTGTGCCGTCCAGCACCCAGCGGGCTCAGCAGGTGCCCGTTGGGCAGCTGGAGCTTGGCAGGGCCATCCTGGCGTGGGCACAGCGAGCCCTGGTAGGTCATGGTGGTGGTGCTGAGGTCTGGCTGGATGGTGAGCAGGCTGGGGTTGTCTGCAGCACAGAGCAAGCAACCGTGGTGCCAGGGCAAGGCAGAAACAGGGGGTCCCCACCAGTGGTGCACGGGCACAGTCAGCTTGAGAGGGCATAGGGCACACAGTCCCTGCCCCATAGTGAGGACCCCATAGGGCACAGCCACCACCCCGGGCATCTGACCCTATGTGGCATAGAGTCAGAGACTCTTAAGAGTCAGGGATTCTTAAGAGTCCCTATGCCTAGGTCAAGGATCCCATAAGGCAAAGAATCAACTCAAGACCACAGGGCACAGAACCCCACCCAGGGATGCCCTGTAGCAGACAGCCCCTGCCCAGAGACCCCCTGGCAGGTATGGCCACCTGCAGGTCCAAGGGACACCGTGTCCCAGTGTGAGAGCACTGTCCCTGCAACACTCACTCACCAGCCTTGCTGGGTTTGATGCTGACGGGCTGGAAGCCAGCAGTGAGGATGGAGGAATCGGCCACATCAGCGTCCAGGCCCCCCTTCTTGCGGCAGTACACCAGCACCCCCACCAGCAGCAGCAGCACCAGGCACACAGCCACGGCCACCAGCCCCACGTACAGTGCTACGTCCTCTGCGCCAGGGGTAGCTGTGTGGGGCAGGGCATCAGCACACGCGGTCACCCCCCGGTCCCCTCTCCCAGGGGCCAACCCTGCCACCCCCACCGTGCTCACCATGGGTGCAGAGCTCAGAGGTGCAGTTGCGGGTGTCCAGCTCGGGGCCATGACAATCCCGGCCTCCGTTGCGTGGCGCTGGCTCCGAGCACTCGCGGCTGCGCCAGTGGGTGCATTCGGCCCCGCACTCCGACCACTTGCTCCACTCCGACCAGGCGCCGTCCACTGCAGGCACAGCTTGGGGTCAGCGCCCTGCTGCCAGCCCCCTTCCCTGCCCCGGGGCCGGCAGAGACGGACACACAGGGGAGTAGGAGGACAAGACATCTGGTGGGGACAGGGACTGCAATGGGCGCAGTGGGGAGTGCAGCATCGGCACGACGGGGCAGGTACCTGGGCAGAGGGTGGTGCAGGCGGTTTTCTGCACATTTTGGCCCTCACAGAAAGCACCCCCATTGAGGGGTGTGGGGTTGGTGCACGTCCGGCTCCGCTTCTGCCAGCCCCGTCCACAGCTGGTGCTGCAGCCTGACCACTGTGTCCACGTCGACCAGCCGCCGTTCACTGGGTGGAGAGGGACCCGTCAGCGCCCTGCCGCTAAGGGGACGCAGGGAGGGACAGGACAGGGAGAGTGACACCAGGGCAGCATGGTGGGGACTGGAGTGGAGGGGCCATACCGTAGACAGTGATGGCAGCAGAGGCACTGCGACGACGGGCCACGATGTTTTTAGCCACGCAGGTGTAGTTGGCAGTGTCGGCCAGGCGGGCCTGACGCAGCACAAGGCTGTGCTCTGGCGTCACGTAGACGTTGGCATCCAGTGACGGGTCCACCAGCTCCTCGTTGCGCAGCCACTCCACCTGTAGGGCACAGGGACGTCAGGGGTGCCTGCCTGGGATCACACACATCATCGCCCTGGGCGAGGGGTATCCTCAGCCACGTCCTGTCCTGCCCAGCTGCAGGGACCCACCTCGGCAGGGGGGATGCCCTCGGGAGGGCGGCATGGCAGCACGATGCCCTGCTCAATGGAGACCTCCCTGGCTGTTGGCTCCTGCTCGAAGTTCTTGCGCAGATCTGGGGAGGCACAGGGGTGAGATGGGGGGCAGGGGCCAGCGCCCCGCACTCTGTCCAGACACCTGCAGACACTCACAGGCGATGCGCACGAAGGCTTTCTGGCTCTTGGTGGTGCCTGAGGAGCTCCAGGCCACGCACTGGCACCAGTACTCCTCTAGCCCAAAGATCTTCTCCACTTGCTGGCGGGTGACCTCGATGCGCACTTCCATCACCGGCAGCCCTGGGACCGGAGAGCAGCACGTCACACTGGCATGCTGGGAGCTGTCCCCGTGCCCCCAGCCCCAGGCAAGCCCCGCCAAGAGCGGCACACGTTGCTTCCCAGGAGTGGGGCTGGCACCGCCCCTCATGCTGGCGCTCACCAGTGCTGCGGTCGGTGCTGTGCTGCGTAACGTGGTCACCTTGGTGCACCCACTCGCCATTGCACTTGAAGTAGATCTGGGTGGCAGGGGTGGCACGGCAGGCCAGGCTCACTGCCTTGTTCTTCACAATGTAGACATCCTCCGGCTCCAGCTGGAAGTGCGGCAGCAGGTCCGGGGATGCGCCAGATGCTGGGTTGGCCACAGTCGCGCTTTGCTGAGCACCTG
Source organism: Promerops cafer (assembly GCA_013398275.1). Taxonomy (NCBI): domain Eukaryota; kingdom Metazoa; phylum Chordata; class Aves; order Passeriformes; family Nectariniidae; genus Promerops; species Promerops cafer. The sequence goes on from VZSE01011897.1 coordinate 76,917, forward strand.
TGGGGAGATGGGGCTCGGCCACCTCCATGTGCCCTGGCTGGGACATCACCCACACTGGCACGGTCACATGCCAGTGGCCCTGTGCCTCGCCACTGTCCCCTCCACCAGCAGTGCGGCAGCCCTCTCCCACCCTGCCATCCATCAGGGAAAGCAGCCACGCAGTGGCTGCGCCCGCTGAACCCTTGCCGATCCCTCATGTCCACACTTAGCACTAATGAAAAGGAAATGTAGTGTGACCAACAAGGGCCATTGCTCACGCCTCCAGGGCGCCTGCCACCCCCTTCTCCAGCAGGCTGTGAGGCACTGACCGGGGGCCACATGCTGCCCTGCTGCACCCGAGAGTGGCACAGGGATGCTGGACAAACGGTGGTGACACAGCAGGGTGGCATAGCAGTGTACCCTGTCCTGTGCCACTGACACCTACGCTTACATGGCACATAGGGGCTGGCTGTCCCCAGGGTGGTGAGGATGCCTCAGTGCTGCACACACATGCCCCAATGGGGACAGCAGTTCTGGGGACACGACACATAGCACAGTCCCACGATATCCACGTCCCCCAACCCAGACAAGGCCAGGTGCCTCTTCTCCCACCACCCCACTGGTGCCTTCTGTGGAAAGAGTTAATAAACCAGGACCCTAAATAAGCATTTGATTAACAAACGATAAAATAGCGATTGTGTCACTGAATGAAGCTGTAATTGCTGCTGCTAATTGGCTGGTTAGGATTTAATAAGCAATTAAATGGGATGGAATGCGCAGTAATTAAGTACCTTCGTTTGGCAACCACCAGCCACTCCCCATGTGCCCATGGGACCCCACTGCCTGTGCCCACTCCGGCTGGCTCCCGCCTGGCATGGCCGCCTGCATGACAGGAGCGCGAGCGACACGGGCGTCCCTTGGGCCCTCCCTGAGACCCCCAGGGAGGCTCCAGGCCCTGCTGCTCCCCCCAGCTGGCTCAGGCCCCTCGGAGCCGGGGAGTGGGTGCCGACGAGCCCGCCGCGATGCCCGCCGGGACAGGCAAGGTGCGGCAGCTAATTTACGCGGGGAAGATAAACGGCGACCATAACGCGCCGGTTATTACCCCATCAGCACTTTTACAATGTCACTGGCAATTAATTTAATTAAAACTCCTGTCGGGGATATACAGGCATTTCATATTTCACTGGTTTAACGACCCCCCCAGCCGCAGCCTGGGGCCGGCCCAGGGGTCACGGCACGGACAGGCGCTGCGGTCCCCGGCGCGGTGCTGTCCCTGTGCCGGCTGCGGCACAGCTCGCCGCATCACCCGCGGGTCCCACCGCTGTGCCTGCTTCTCGGGCACCCCGGGTGCCCACACTGCACTACCCATGCTGGCATGTGGGCTCTGGGTAAATAAACCCAATTTATTTATGAAATGCCATGTTTGCTGCTGCACAGCATCGCGGCTGCCTCCCGCCCGGGCGACAGTGGCAGACGCGCCGGGTGAACTGTGCTGCGGGACCAGCTTTTTAATCACACGTGAAATGAGTACAGCAATTGCCAAGCTGCGTGTCTATCCATCACGGCTGAGTGGAGGGGCACAGGAAGCCCGGGACCAGCAGCAAGGCATGGAGGAGTCAGGATGGGTATGGAGCCCCCCCAGCTGCCCACCCAAGCAGGGTGCTGGGTGCCTTGTGGGCTGGGTGGGGGGAGCATGGACAGCAAACAGAGCTGGGGATGTGCAGTGAGCGGCAGAGCCGGGGTGCTGCCCAGCCCTGCTGCTGAGCACTGTGCCAGGCACTGGTGAGGCTCTGTGCTGTGGGCATGGATGGAGCCATGTGGCACAGCCAGGAGGCTGGAGCTGGCCTGGAGCCCTGTGAGGGAGCAGGAGGACTGTGGTCTGGGTTCCCCATGCACCATAGGCACCCTCTCCATGACGGGTACCCAACACACCGTGTGCTCTCCACACACTACGAGCACCCCACGCACGCCACGACCATCCAATGGACCATGGCCACCCCACGCATCACAGTTATGCCAAACACTTCGGGGACCTCATGCACTGTGGATGCCACACTCTCTGCGGGCACCTCACATCCCATGGGCGCCCCACGCTCTGCAGCCACCTCCATGCACTGTGGGCCCCCCCCGTGTCCTGTGGGCCCCTCCATGCCACAGATGTTCTTCACAGCCCGGGCATCTCCCACACCACAGACACTGCCCACAGCACAGGCACCCTGCACCCCATCGGTGCCCTGCACTCTGCAGCCACCTCCACGCACTGCGGGCCCCCCCCGTTTCCTGCGGGCCCCCCCACAGCGTGGCACCCCCAGCCCGTGGGTGCGGGCGCAGCGTGGGCGCCCTGTGGGCAGCGGCCCCCCACGTGGCGCGTGCCGGCTCCCGCATCCGCCTCGCGCTCACCTGCCGCTGCGTTGTCATGGAAACAGGCGAGATGCTTATGTCACCTTGGCAAAGGGAACCGGGGAACTTCGGCGCGGACGGGGAACAAGCGGACGGGGTGGGGGGCGCTGGGTTCCACACATCCCTCGCCCCCCCGTCACCGTGGCAGGGCACAGCCTCGGCCGTTCTCCCTGCAGCCAAAGGAGTGACTGGGAGCACAGTTTGCTCCAGCGCCGATAAATCTCAGCCAGTAAAGTCGGTGAATTAAGCAGGGCTTTAATATCAATTATCCCCCCAACACGTGGGCTAACGACTGGTGCCTGATGGAGGGGAAGGGTGATGAGCTGGGGAACAAGTCTGCGACATTGTCTCATGGTGCAGAGGGAATGAGACCACCCTGCTGTGGGCTCTGGGCACCCACCCCTGCCTTCATCACAGCACTGTGGGACCCCCAGCTGCTCCTGCCCCACCATGTACAAAGCTCCCCCCGTTCTCTGCCACCCCAGGTGGTCACACAGCCTCTCACCGTAGCACCTGAGCCCCCCAGCATCAGAAACACCAGGTGGTGTACTGGTGTTACTGGTCTGGGAGAGACCACAGGACACTGCACTTCTCAGTTTGGGGGGTGAGGGGGGTACTGATAGAACACACCAGGCTGCAGTGGGTGCCTCAGTATGGTCCCTCTGGTCCTCAAGGGGCTGATCCTGCCTGGGTGATGGTGCCAAAGTCCCCAGTGGTGCCGGGAGCAGCCTGGTGGGTGCCTCTGTGCCTGCCGCGGGGAGACACTGAGAAGGTCAGCATGTTCTTGGCGAGGAGAGGCTGCCCGCCGGTGGCTGCGGCAGCGCCAGCCCCGGCACGGGCACGGCCACTGGGTACCCACGTGGCACAGCTGCCCCTGGGAGGGAGCAGGTGGCTGCCCGCAGTGGGACAGCGCTCCAGTGGCACGGGTCTGTCTGAACACTGCTGCCCACCACATCAGCCACTCCCCATGGGGCATCCCACCCCATCCTCCCTCTGCCCCTACCCCCTGCAGGCTCCCCTGCCTGCTGGGGGTCCCCAAAGCAGCATGGGGGCCTCAATGCCAGCACCTGCCTCCACCACTGTGCCCCTCCGTGGACCTCCTCGAATCCCCGTGGGCTTTGCAGCCGGCAGATTCGCTCCCAGCTGGTGCCCCATCCATCCTGTCCGTGTCAGGCCTGGCACACCATTAACATGAAAGATTTCCTCGCACTTTGCTGGCGCTCGGCCTGCGCCCCAGCAGCAGGTAATTAAAGCCATAATTGCCGCTGATTGCTCCGGCCTTAACGAGGGAAGGGTGAGCATCAGGGGAGGGCAGAGGGTGCTCATCTGTTCCCAGGGGAGCCTGGGGGTGCCAACCCTGCATGCAGGAGTCCCCGTGGCTGGCACTTTGCTCTCTGCAGGGTGCAGAGAAGGGAACTGGCACAACTCACCACAATCAAAAAGCTCGTCTGAGGCTTTGAGCTGGGTAGAGGCTGGCTCTGAGGCACGATGAGCTGGTGTTGTCTCTGGGACACCTCCCAGCCATGGGCCACAACATCGCCCAGCATTGCCCAGCACTGCCCCGCTGCTCCGACCCTCACCTGGGGCATCAGGACATCAGCAAATGCTTCCCTTGCACCCACCTCTCCACCCCACACAGTCCCACGGCAGTGCCAGGCGGGCGCCAGTGCCAGCCCCGGCTGGGCAGGGAGCCAGCAGGGTCGGATGCCAATGCTGGGCAGCAGGGCCTGGCTCCTGGCCAGCCTGGCGTGTGCTGAGCACTGGGGACTCTGCGACTATGGGCACATGATGCCAACGTGGCCTCCACGCTCCAATAGGCACCGTGTCCCTGGGGGTGCCTCCGCCTGCCCTGGACCGTGTCCCCAATTTTCTGGCGTGTCCCCACAAGCTGGCCATTGTCCGGGCCCTTCAGGCGTGTGGCCCACGTGTGCCAGCCCTACGGCCACGGCGGGGGCTGGGTGGAGGTGCCTGTCTCCCGGTGAGTGCCTGGCAGCGTCTGGGCGCTGATGAAGCGAGTGCTGGTTGTGAATGAATTAGGCGGGTTTGCATGACAATGGAGCTGCCTAATTACGGATTTGAGCTGATACTGCTCTCCCCATTACATGCAATTAGCATGTGCCAGCGCGGGCAGGGCTCCCAGTGCCCGCCCAGGGCTGCACGCCCTGGCTGTGCCCGCACATGACCCACGCTGCACCATGCCTGGGGTCTGAGGACAATGGTGCCAGTGCCACCAAAGGCAGCCGGGGGCGGCAGCCCCTCCCCAGGGACCACCTCTGCCTGCTTGAGGGCTACCAGCCCCAGCATTCAGTGCTGAGCATTCTTCCCCAGGCACACACAGAGCCGGGGCTGAGAGGGGACATGTTCCCGACCAGCTCTGGGTAGCTGAAGAGCCCTACACACCCCAGACCCTCTGTGCCGGCAGGACTCGTGCCAAGACTTGCCAGCCCCTCTCAGCAGCACGGCATGGGGAAGGGGTCCCGTGCTTAGTGGAGGATGAGGGGGTCCCCCAGCCCAGTCTAGCACTGGGATGGTCGAGGACACAAGACTGGCCCAGTGCAATGTGCGGGAACTGTCGCTGGGGTCTCGATCCCGGGAAGCTGAGTGGGTTTTCTGGCTCTCCTTTAACTGACAGTGAGAAGCAAAAGCTCTGGCCAAGCCCTGGCCCCACCGGGAGGAGCATCAAGGTCACCCTCAGTCCTGCATCCCACCGGAACGGGCAGGGGACAACAGTCCCAGGTGCCAGTGTCCAGCCCCACAGTCTTCCCTCTCACCCAGTGGTGATGGCAGCCCTGGCACCTCACAACTATGGCAGCAAGGGCTGGCTGAGGGACCTGGGACCTGAGAACCCCACCCTGCAGGAGCCCTGACAGAGCAGGGTCTGGGGGCCCATGGGGAGCAACCTGCCTGACACCCCCCCGGGAGCAGCACCCAAAGGGCAGACGGACGGCAGAGCCAAGGGGTACTGGGCAACTGGGACTGACTGGATGAGGACAGGGTCCCAGTATGCCCAGTCTGGAGCCAGCCCACCTCAGCCTTCCCATGGGCAGACATGCAATACCTGGATCAGTGATTGTGCTGACAGACAGAGCACTGCTGGCACGGAGGGTGCACCCTGGGCACAGGGAAGGGGGGACAGTACTCAGTCCCCATGCCAACATTCCTTGGGCACCGGCATCAGTAACAGGGTGGTCTTGTGTGCTACTGGCCACCCGGGTGGGCCAGGCTATGAGGTGCCTGCAGTGACTCCAGGGGTGCCCAGCCCCTGGTGGCACCGTCAGCGTCCCGGTTCCCTCCTGCAAGCACCTGCCAGGCTCCGCACGGGTTTGATGTAGTGCCAGCCCCGCGTGGCACTGAGCCAGAACAAACAGCCCTGGGCAGGCTGCGTCTGCCGCGTGCTCGTGCTGACAGCCAGCACGGCAGCTTCCCGGTGCCCGGCACATGCCAGCCCTGCCTGCCACCCTGCACTTCTGCCCACCCCACGGAGCCACCAGTGCCCAGCCAGGCACAGGTTGTAGGGTGCTGTATGATGCAACGGTCCGGGGTGCCAAGCTGTGGGGCATCAGGCTGTGGAGTGCAGTGGTTGGGGGCTGTCTGCTGGAGCCCAGGGGTCCCTGGCAGCCTAGTGAAGTCAGCAGCACAATGTGGCTCGTGCGCAGTTAGAGCAGAGTCCGTGGCCCCGACCAGAGGGGCTGGAGCAGGAGCTGCTGTGGGGCTGGGGCAGGATATGCGCTAGGGCCTGGCACTGGCTGCAACGATGCCAAGGAGAAGGGCCCACAGCACAACTGGGCCAGGGGCAGCTCTTCAGAAGGATCCTGCCCCTCTGCCCTTGCCCACCTGCCAGTGCAGCAGCCGAGCAGGGCAGCCCCCCACCTTGGGATCTCGCCCCTCACTGCTGCCCATGGATGACCCCCAGTCCTCGCTGCTGTTCTCGCCCTTCCCCTGCGGGCACCAGCGGGCGGGCAGCCCACAGCCAGGGATGCTGCTCCGCCAGCAGGCAGGGGCCCTTTGCCTGGACACCTGGGTTTGCTGTCCCCAGCCTGCAGCTTGACAACCCTGGTGAGGGGAGCCATGCCATGCCATGCTGTGCCATGCGTTGCCAGGCTGGAGCAGAGGCCCAGCCCTGCCCCGTTTGTGCCCAGCACTAGCTGTGCAGGTGACTGGGCTCTGTCGCACCGTGGCCGGCTGTGAGCTGCCTGCCAAGCCAGCGATGGGGACCAGCACCACGCCACACTGCCCGAGCTGGTGCTGGCACCTCCGGGCTCCTCACACCTCCTGTCGCAGGGCTGGCATGAAGTGCTGTGGTGCACCCCTTGCCCTTCTGCCCCCCATCTCCATCCATCCTCACAGTTCCCACGGGTGCCGTGGGGACAGCTGTGGTCCATGCCCAGCTGGTACCCTGAGCACCCTCCATATAGGGTCCCCTGCACCCAAGGGGTGCCCACCCACCGCACCGTCTCTGCAGCATCCCCCTGCAGAGGGGCCATGCTGGTAACGCAGGGTCCCCGGGGATGCCCAGAAGGTTGCGGGGAGTGCTGGGGCTGCTGCCCCTCTGGGTGTCTGCCGTGCCCACCAGCGCACTGAAACCACGCTAGGGGACATCTCCGCTGGCGGGTGGAGGGTCAGGGGGTCGGGACACTCGGGAGGAGAGGGGGAGTCCTGTCCTCCCCCCCGGACCCCCCGCAGAGCTCACGTCCAGCCCCGCGCAGCTCCCCGCCCCCAGCCTGGTCCTTTGTCTGCAGCCGCCACTTCCCGTCTGCCGTGACACCTGCCAGCGGCCGCCAGCCCCGGGCACCCACCGTACTCCCGGCCGCCGACCCCATGGACCGGCCGCCGGAGCGACCAAGCCCCGGGGCTCCACCCGGCCGCTCCCGCTCCTGCCGGGTCCTGCCCGGGGCGCATTGCCGGCGGCAGCCGTGCTCCGGACCGTCCGCGTCTGCAGCACCGCCGACCCAGTCCCGCATACTCCCCGCGTCACCACCACCCACGCGCACCCCCGCGGCGTGACAGCACCCTCCGGGCTATCCCGTCACCGCGGTCCCCCGTGTCCCGGCCAAGTGATGGCAGCGGCAGGAACACTCTGCCGGCGGCAGGGATGCTATGCGTTGGGCAGGGACACCACGCATGGGGCAGGTGCGCTGCGGACACCGCTGCCCGGCGCTGGCAGGGCCCCGGGGGAGCGGAGCCGTGGCGGGGAGCGCCAGCCACCCCAATGCGGGCAGCGTCCGGGGCAGTGCTGCCGGGACACGCGTGTGCGGCCACGCTTGGGCAAGGGGCGGGGGGCGGCAGTGCCCGCCGTGGGGCGGGGGACACATTCCCGGTCCAGGAGAGCGCCCCACCA
>VZSE01011898.1:0-101967 GCA_013398275.1 Promerops cafer
GCCAGCGTCAAACCATGACAATCTGTTTCCACAAGGCTGTGCTGTTCTGTTCTACTATCCTTATCAGGAGGAAGACATTGAAAATGCAAGATGTGTCATCTGGGTGTTACATTTCTGCTGTTGCTGTAAAACTTTAGGCAAGTGACAAGCCTACAGGAGGAAAAGGAAAAAAACCCACCAAATTCCATGCACTCAGCAAAGGCTTATTAGAGTAGAACATCTGAATTCTCTGCAGATTCCTTCTTTAAAAAAATAAAAGCAGAACAAAAGTTCATAACAAAATTAAATTGTTTTGAAGCTTGAAAATCCAGATTGGTTTTCTCCATGACAGAAGTATTTTTTTTCTTTCTTTCAACTTGATTGTATGCTAGATTTTGAGGTGTATTTTCCCCCATTTAGTGTGAAGGATGGATCATTTAAATTACATCCTTTATCTGTTTCTCCAAGGCTGTGCTGTTGTGTTCTACTGTCCTTGATAAATGTTCTGTTTACTATCCTTATCAAGTGAGTAAAATGCTCTTCTGTTCTACAGTCCTTATCACATTGTGCCTGACCCATATGTTTCTCAGTGTTTGCTTTGGAACTGTTGATAAATTTGAACAAAGGCAGCTCTACAGATGTACGCATCAATGCACATACTCCTAGTCTAGCCTAAGAACAACCTGCTGTAGCTGTGCTTTTAACTGGTTCTAAAATAATTGTCCTGTCCCACTGTAAGGAGAGTTGGGGAGGATTCTTTTTGATAGATTTCTTGGACAAAAAAAAAGGAAAATGCAAGCAAATAGTATATCTGAGAACTGTTTATTAATAAAGAAAGGGTACTGTCCCGACTGGAGGGGAATAGAAAAGGGAGCAGAGAGGGAAAAAAGAGAGAGAGATAAATAGAAGACAGGGACAGTATTACGACTAGAACCCCAGGGTGCCCTGTCAGCGTCTGCTCGGCAGATGAAGTTTGTGCTGCCAGCCGCTTCGCATCTGCGTGGCTCCCGTGGGGGCTAGGCACGATTTCCAACCAGCAGCAAGCTGCGTGTCTCTTGCGTAAGCGAAGAACAGGTTGCTGTGGCTATGGGCGAACTTGTGGAGCAGCTGCGGGTTGTCAAGGTCGGGGCATGGCAACTGCTCTGTCGGGGAAACAGTGGAGCACTAGGTTGTCACGGCGACGCGCTCCCTCGGGGGGTGCGGACAGGAAAGACAGGCAGGGAAGAAGCAGGACCACAGGGAGAAAAAGGCGAGTGGGGGAGGGGGGCAAGCTGAATCTCTGGGCGAGCCCCTGCTCCCAAAAAATCAAAAACGGCGAGCTAAATTGTGGCACAGTTAACTACTTTTATGTGCTGACTCCTCCCATAGCCTGATTTCCCAGCCATTTTTCCCGGGCATCCAGGGGTCTGGATGCCTCCAAGGGGTGTGTCACTTGCAGCTCAGTTGTGGAAGTTTTCTCTCCCCTGACTGGCTGTCAGGTGAAGTCCCCCCAGAGACAAGAGCCTCCCTCCATTTTCTCCTAGGTGCATCCTTAACATATGGCATGTGTTAAGGCTCCCAGCACGTGTACAGCCCCTATAGTAATTTTTCATGCGATGTCAGAAAATGGATTTATAACATATGTTGAGACATAAAAATTAAATTGGTTCCTCACAATAATTAATTTGAATCCAAATAAGTCTAGTTTTAAGCAAAACAATCCACAAAGCATAATTTTGTCTCTTTTTTTAAATTTTAGTTTGCCAAGAAAGTATTTGAAAAAAGTAAGTCAGCACTCCCAGGATTGGTTATGGGCTATTTTAATCAAAGTATGTTTTTATGAAACAAAAATTCACATCTTTGGTTCTTTGTTTCATGGAGTTGATGCCTGAAAGGCTGGAAATAAATCCCCATACACTGATGTCTATAGAGCAGATGTTTGTTTATTACAGCACTGGTGGTGAGGAGGATTTCTCCTCCTGACTCACCCACCTTTGTCAAGTGCTGTGGTATATTTATATAGTAAGTATTGCTCAGTATCACTATGTCACTACAACATCATCACATACACGACAGAACTAATTTGCATAGTATGATCTCATGGTTATTAGATAGTTCTTTTGCACTGCGCTTGCGCCTCCCCAATTCGGGGGTCGTTGGGGGTCTTTGGTGAAGGCTTCCAAGGTCTTCTTCGCATCTGAACTTTTCAACTTTGTCTTTGGAGCATACGCAGTTATGGTGTTTCCTGGTCTGTCTGGTTTTAACAGGCCTAAATTCTTTGTTTTGTGGCTAATTGGCTTTGCACTTGCCAATTTTTCATTAGTACTATATTTATCTATCTCTAAAGCTATCCACCTGGTGAAGTTTTTCTTCTTTTTTTGTCTATTCAGCATTAAGCAACTAGTTAACCATATATTAGCCATTACATTGTATAAAAAGTTATTTATAGCAGGTTATATAGGTATAAAAGTTATGATTCAGGTTGATGCCTTTACCTGGGCTTAGAATTAAAAGCCGAATATGGTCAGAGGGGAAAAGGGATTTTACCTTGGTGTTTATTAAAGATCCTTTGTTCCAGGCAGGAGCACCCTGCAGAAGTGCCCGCCCGGACCGGTGCACGGAACCCACAAAAAGACGCCTGCGATGGTTCGTGTATACAATTATAGATCTTGCATATTAGCATATCTATCATAGGTTTCCAAATGGGAGGCTCAGGAGAAGCCCCCTCGTAAGGAATTCCCCCCCTGCATGGGTCTATCTTAGTTTACAGGATGTGTTCTGGAGAGGACCTTGGGTCTGGGACTCTCTGACACCCTAACTATGATGTTTCCAAGATGTTCAGTCTCTTGGCTTAACGGAAATTTGGGTCTAAGCTAGTTATCAAGCTTAGGGAATTACAAGTATGTGGGCTAAAAGCACTTGGGATACATAAAGCTGCATAAAAGTATATATGAAAGGGGGAATATGAGAAAAGTATATGAAAAAGCAAAATCATCATGGCATCAAGGTTATACAGGTATAAAAAGCTATGATTCAGGTTATATAGGTATCAGGTTATATAGATATATCAGGTTATAGTGATATCTTACAACTTAGGTCAAAGTTACAAGGTGCTTATATAGCTTAAGTTATATAGGCATCAGTGTGATATCCATCACATTATTGCATTTATGTCAGAGAATGTGCTACTCTCTAAGAAGAAACAGGATAAGTCTAAATAGTTTGTAAGTCATGCATTATCAGATACAGAACTAGACTAATTTACATTATATATTTCGATTTTATGGAGCCATAGTAAAATCAGTAGAAAATACAGGGAAATTATTTGTAGAAAAAAACCCCACATATATGCTGCAAACAGATAACCTCTGCATTACAGTAGACATGTTCATGCCCACTATGTAGATGTCTTAGGGATAAAAATATTATTGAGAAATAATACTGGTGCAATCCTATTAAAAACAACCAAAACCAACCAGCTTCAAAGAAACCTTCTAAACTTTTGTCTCCGTTTGAGACAAATTAGGAGGAAACATTCCATGAGATGAATGTGTCCTCTAATGGACCGCAGGTTTTGGCAGTCCCTCCCCCACAGGTTCAAAAGGAATTTCTTGGAGGAAAGTGAAAAAAAAAACTGTTTATTTAACAAGCAGGGTGTACGCAGGCAGAAGAAAAAAAAAAAAAGAATAATGTTAGATAATAAACCTTCTAATTGTGGGGAAAGATGGTTGATTTTTTCAGAGTCCTGCTCTGATACGGCGTCCCTGCAGCCTCTTCCAACCGGGCTGTGGTGTGGGCTCCCGGTGTTGGTCTGGTTTATTTGGACTGGAGCAAAGCTGAAGAGTTCCAGAAGAAGCCACAGTCCTGGGGAAACTTCTTGTCTCAGCTAAGAAACAAGATGCTATCTAAAAGCAAAGAATTTTAACTCTCTGTCTCTCTCCTGAGAAAATGAGCCAAGAGCTGGGAAAAACCCAAGGCAGTTATCTGTGTTTTGAACATAGGCTGATGAAAGAATTCCACTGGCTTCCTCCCCGCTCCCAGACCTAGCTTAAAGGTACAGGACTCATGTTTGGGCATAAAGCAGATGATAGGGGATACAGTGTCATACAGTCACCCCAGGATAGAACCAGGATAGCCATAGTAGTCATAGAAAGCTCATGTTTTGTATTTAATTATGACATTCCAGTATACAAGTATATAACTTCAGATCTCCTGACTGTTTTCTTAGCAGAGTAGTCAGGCACTGGGCAAAGGTGAAGATGAAAAACTGCACAAATCCCCCTCACATTATTATTCAGCACTAGCTAGCAGTCTGACTTCACTGATCTTCATGGCTTATAAGTTTTCCTTGTATCATTGTGAGTATATAAATTATTAAACTGATAAAAACCCCATTCACTACCCTTTTTGCAACTTAAATTAGGATATTAGGTGACCAAAGAGTTCTCATTCTGTAACTGTACTGGATATTAAGCCTTTTATCTGCTTCATTATATCAATATAAAATATTTTTCCTGAGAGGAAAAATTAGCATTAAGGCACTTTTTGTAAACATGTATACATGTCATGCACACACAGCTACTAGTCCTTCTATCGCAGAACTATTAGATGGGATTACTTACTTGCATGAAATTGCTGGTGTGGATATTTGTTTGCTGGATCAGAACATCAGTGAGGAATTGTGAATGTGATAATGAACTAGATTTTTTAGCATGTTCTTTTATGGAATTTTTTGATCTGCTGTGTCACTATAAATGAAAAGTAAATCTGATCAGAGAAACAGAAGAGTAGACACTGTTACTGTCTTATTTTTCATATGTAAGTCAGTGTTCCTTGATGAAATAGGATTATCATTATTTTTGTTTAGTCATTTAAGATTTAAAATTTCCAGTTGTGAACTTACAATTGGTTGAATAGATCATGAAATGTTAGAGCAATTTGAAAGAACCCATATTCCTCTTCTGAAAGAATTTATATTCCTGTTCAAAGGCACGAAATGGTGTATTTGGAAGGAAATACTGGAGTGTAAAAGAATCAGACATGTTTTAGTGAAACAGTAGATGTGATCTAAATTGGTAATCAATGTTCCTGAGTGACCAGTTGGCTTTGAACACCCTAGGAGCTTTTATGGGAATCATAATATTTTTGAAATATGCTTTTATGGCATGGGCTGTGCATGTGCATGAAGTGGACAAAAGAAACTCAGTGAACAAAATGTTTAATTGTTCATAAGTACAAAATTCAAATAAACCTATAAACTTGCATACAAAATAATAATGATTTGTGATTAAAGCAAAGTAAAATATTTTATAATAAATAATTATATTAATTACTACTATACAAAAACCTATATACAAAATTATTTTGGCCAGTGTTACAGATCACCAATGATGCCTTTAATAGTAAGCTAATTAAACAAAAATAATTATTTTTATATGCATTTTCCATATAGGTATGCACCTCACATGCTGTTGACATTATACAAGTAAACATTAATGAACTATTTGCATACTAATACATTCAACTGATGTGTCTAAGATGTTTTCCCGTGTATACTGACTGCAAAGACTGGGTCTTTGGATGATGGCAGACCAATTATCTGTGAAAAATAAAGCCCCTTGTTTCCTCAGAGAATAACTAAACTGTATGCAAGGATTGCTCCTCCATAAGCTACTTCAAGAGACCCCAACATCAGCTTCCTCTTTGTATTAAAGCAATATCTCTGTGCTCCTCAATCTTTGTTCTCTTTGTTGATATTACTGAAGAAAGGCACATTAACAGTAGTATGGTGTTGAAATTCAAGACTTTTAAATTTGTAAGTAAAAATTAAATATGGTATTTAATAAAGAAAGTATATTTCAGGCATAGAAGATTTGCATTTAGGCAACTAAGCTGTAGTTCCAAAGCACTGCATTAGCTTTCTTTAATCAAGTTGGTGACAAATCTTTATTTGCAATATATTTCATAGAGTAATACATTCAAAAAATACTTGCTCTCAAAATGTATGTATTAAAATTGTAACTTAGAATATACATATTCTAGAATTACATGCTGTTGCTTTTGGGAAGCTGATGTGGATTTCATCATCCTTAACCTTTTATTTTAAAAAAAGGACCCTGTTGAACTGGTAGGGTAGAGGTTGTTTTCCAGTAATGATTATATCTATATCAAAAAATCTGTTCATTAATATTTTGTGAATTTAAAGTTTTGATGATTTGAGCACCTGGATTCTCATTTAGACAGTCATAGGATTTTTTCATAATTCTATTTTTCCTGGATATTTAAAAAAAAATTATAAGACATTTTAAGAAAAAAAACGATAAAGAGGGCTCTGACCATTCTCTTTCTGTCTGTGCAGTTTGACAATCAGCAAACATTGGGAGGCAGAACTGGCCACACTCAAGGGCAATAATGCTAAGCTCACTGCAGCCCTGTTGGAGTCCACTGTCAATGTAAAACAATGGAAGCAACAGCTTGCTGCATATCAGGAGGAAGCAGAACATCTTCATAAGCGAGTAAGTCGAAGCAAACAGCCAGGATCCTTAAAGTGGAAGTGCTGGTGACTGTATTCACTCTTTTTGAAGTAAAATAGCTTGTTGTTGGGGCTTTAGGTTAATTTTTTAGACTGAAATTAATGATGAATTTAAAGCACACAGGGTTCTTCAGCTGGAAAATTCTTTCTTTTGTAGCAGTTCCTTTTCTACAGAGGGTTTTGTTGCAGGAAGTTATCTAAACTGTTGTACTTAGAACATATCTGCCAGCTTTCACTATTCATTTGCTGCCAGCTGCATCACATCTGTTTCAGGACCTTTCCCATAGCATTACACTTAGTGCCTCTTGCCTTTAAGCCCTGTGCTGGTTTGAAGGTAAACCAGTGGGAGGAATTATCCCTACACAAATATCTTGCAAGAAATTCCAAGTCAGCGCTACAATTTAATAGGAAAATTATGATAAAGGCAATAGTACAGGAACACTGGCTTAAACTGACAAAGTCAGAATATGACCTGACACCCTGTTGGTCAGGGTGGTGGTAGTCTGATTAAACAGTGGTTGCAGTCCTGTTGGAGTGATGGATGTGGTCTTGTCGGAGCGGTGATCCTGTAGAAAGGTCTGGTCCTTCTCTGGAGGTTGACTGGTGGTTGTCAAGAGCTCTTGTCCTCTGGATATCCAGTGGTGATATCGGGGTATCCCAAGCTCCAGATTCTATACAGGCGGGAATGTTTGGTACCTCCCCCTGGGCGGGGAATTTCACATTGGGGTGATGTAATTCTATGAGTAATTCTGGGGCCCATTAGCAGCGATGGCCCCCTCAGGGTGGCTGCTGCTTCCCCTGAGGGAGTTATGGTTGAGCCATGGCAAAGATAAAGAAACACTGCTCCACCCATTTTAACAGCTCATGTAGATGGTGGTAGAATACATACTTTAGTTACACCTTACATTGTAATCCTAGACAAACAAATAGAAACTTCACATCAGATCTGTAAGTTAAAGGCACCCTGTTGTATTTTCCACACATAAAAAAGACCAGTAGCTTCCTTTTATCTTTGAACCTAAAGAAAACTGAATGTAGAATCAAGCTAATTAAATATCTGCCTCCGATTTAATACGGGAGGGGCAGGATCCCGTTCCCTTTGCTGTAAATTTTCTTTGCAGAGGTCATTTGGCAAACCAGAAATTAGAGCACAATGGGAGCAAGATGTGTCAGTGTTTGAAAGAGGAATAATGTGTGCAAAGTTGAAGGCTGCATTATGAAAAAAGTTTATAATGTTTTATTTCTCTTCTCTTTTCACATGTAACTCTATATAGTGCAATTTATTCATCTTTATATTAATTTTTCATAATAGTTTAAGATGGTTTTGTACAAAGAGAAGGCAAGAGTAGCATATGTATGGAGGGTCTTTGATGGAGTTGTATTAATATTGTTAATATAAGTTCATGCCATAGGGACAGTGGGAGCTTCAGGCAAAGTTTACTAAAGAAGCCCTGCAGCTAAATCTGAGGTGCAGAAAGAATTCCTCTGTGTGTTTAAACTCCTTCATAGAAAGAGGTTCAAATGAATACAAATCCTTCCTTAGCCTCCCATTTTGGCAACAGTTTAAATTTAAGGAATCACTTTGTCCTGCAAGTTCTAATGATGGCAAATCAGATATTTTTATATAAAAATGAATTATTTATTAAGATAAATGAACAGAGAAGAGATAATAGATGAAAGATCTTAATCAGAATTACTTACTACACAGTATAAAACTAAAGAACTACTAGTAGATTACAGCATAACATAAAACGGTGCACTATATCAAGGTACCTAGATTAAAGCTAGCAAAAGAATTAGTATTGAGTAGGAGTCAAATTTAACTTACCACTGAAATGATGATAATGTACACAGATTCCTTCACTTAACCCCTGGGGAGTAACTGCCAGATAGGCATCCCTATTCATGGGAGAAACTCTACACATTTCCAGGAAAATGTACAGAAGATTTCTGCTTTGTGAAAGTTTGGTGTGGCTTTTATAGTTGTAAAATGAGTGGCTGCCAGTCAGAAATTCAGCTTATCTTGTCAGATCTCACTTCAGCAGTAAGGTGTTTATTGGCAGTTGGGAGATGCCAGTTGAGCGCTAAGCCCATGGTGCCAAAATAAATCACTACAAGACAGCTTGTTCTGCTTGACTTATCTGACTGGTTAACAAACAATAGACAAGCTCTTGTGAGGAGTAAAATGCCTTGCTACAGTTAACTTAGAAAAATATCAAGGAGATGAACTTAGTTAAGAAATAAAAGCAAACAAAAGCCCTAAAGCTTTTTTTGGGTGAAGACTGGTTTAATGAATATGCTGACAGGAGTGAAAGTCAAATATCAGACATGTCAGACCATTTGGTTTTATATATTGTACTCTTTTAAATGAAATAACGTATGGGAATTACAGTTAGCCAAATCCAGCAAATTGTGAAATGTTCTTTCAGACCTGTGCTGGATTGTGATACATGAAGAGACGAGACCCACCAGCAGAGAGTGTGATTCTGAGTGAATCTAAGGTTTATTTGGAAGCATCACTATATATATCTTTACTTCTAAGAGCTTTTTTTTGGTTACAGGTTAACAAAGTGATCATAGTCCTACAATAAATCTGTCCTCTTGACATTTTCCATTGTTCTCTCCAAAGCCATGGTAAAGGAGCGTGAAGAGTGTGCGTGAAGAGTGTGCGTCTATGTTGACATAGAAGTAGAAACTTGTTTGTTCAGTTCTGTCTCAGGTACAAGCTGTGTCAGAGAGACCTGCTGCTGGTGCTGTTGATGCTGCTGCCATCGTTCTCTGTTTAACTCTTTCCTTACACCAACATCTGTTAACCCAACACTGCATCTGTCTAGCTGGAGGCTAGTAGTTCCAGGAACAAGGACCATATTAATCTGAGGAGGAGAAATTTATCAGACTTCATCTAAACTGGAGGTCTGGAAGAATAGCAAGAATTCCCTTGAGCTTGAGAAACCTGGAGAAATGGGAGGCTGATGGGTTTGTCCTATACCTAGACTGACTTGCAGATGAGGATCTTGAAGTCCCAGCCAAATGAGTTGATAGGGAAGAATGACAATTCCCATTAAACTGTAACATGTGCCATAGCTGGCTGGAAAAAATGTGTGAAGTGTAATTAAACTGATGCTTTTTGCAAAGTGCTTTGATTTCAAAAAATTGTCAGTTGCTGCCAAGATTACTTTGCTTCAGAAATTTTCCAGTCAGAAACAAGTTTGTTATGAGTGTTTGTACAGAGACAGATTTTCACTCTATCATCTCATTTAAGCTTCTCATCTGGAAGGGTGGAAATTCTAACCTGTGCTCCAGATTTGTGAATAGACAATAAAAGTAAAGAACTGGCTGGATGCCTGGGCCCTGAGAGTGGTGGTGAATGGTGCTGCATCCAGTTGGCTGCTGGTCACCAGTGGTGTCCCCCAGGGATCTGTGTTGGGCCCAGTCCTGTTTAATATCTTTATCAATGATCTGGATGAGGGGATTGAATCCACTATCAGCAAATTTGCAGATGACACCAAGTTGGGTGTGAGTGTTGATCTGCTGGAGGGCAGGAGGGCTCTGCAGAGGGACCTGGACAGGCTGGATTGATGGGCCGAATCCAATGACATGAGATTTAACAAGTCCAAGTGCTGGGTCCTGCACTTTGGCCACAACAACCCCATGCAGCACTACAGGTTGGGGACAGAGTAGCTGGACAGTGGCCAGGAAGAAAGGGACCTGGGGGTACTGACTGACAGCTGGCTGAACATGAGCCAGCAGTGTGTCCATGAGGCCAAGAAGGCAAATGGCATCCTGGCCTGGGTCAGGAATAGCGTGGCCAGCAGGACCAGGGAAGGCATTCTTCCCCTGTACTCAGCACTAGTGAGGGTGCACCTTGAGTACTGTGTCGAGTTCTGGGCCCCCCAATTTAGGAATGACATTGAGATGCTGAAGCATGTCCAGAGAAGGGCAACAAGGCTGGTGAAGGGTCTGGAACACAAGTCCTATGAGGAGCAGCTGAGGGAGCTGGAGGTGTTTAGCCTGGAGGAGTCTCAGGGAAGACCTTATTACCCTCTGCAACTACCTGAAAGGAGGTTGTAGCTAGGTGAGGATTGTCATGATCTGGTTTTAAAGTTATTAGAAATACCTCTGCCTGAATTAAGGTGCAAATGAGACCATATGCCAAAGTCAGTAGTATGGGTTTTATTTGATAGTAAATACAAAAGAGAGAGAGAGAAAAGAGAGACAAAAGAAAACAAAGAAATAGAAAATAGGTGGGGGGGACAGAAAGAGAGTGACAGAGATAGAATAAAGAAAATATTACCACTCCATGGATCTCAACAATGTTCTGTTGATCCTCTCCAGCTAGTCTTCTTGGTGGTGAAGGTCCCCCTGAAAAGCACAGAATCCAATGGGTTAATATATACTCAGGCCAGGTACGTCCCCCCCTGGGCGGGGGGGCAGTCTGTTGCAGCAGACTCTGGACTCTGGATCTGTTGCATCACGTGTGATCCTGTGGTGCAAGGCCTCTGAGGAGTGCTTTGAGGGGTCTTTGATGGATTATGACACCCCCTCAGCTGCCTCTCACATGAAGGTCCTGTGGATGTGGCCTGTGGGGTTGGGGGTTCCACAGCTAGGCCAGTTTGTGTAAGGGAAGTTGGGTGTTCACTGCCTCTGACCAGAGGTTACGCCACACACCCAAAACCTCCTCCCGCCCCCCTCATTTCGGGGGGAGTAAAGCTGGCTTATGTGGGCTGTGGTCTCCCCTACCCCAAACCCAGCCAAGGAAGAATCTCTGCTGCATTTGGCTCTCTTGTGGATGCATTCCTTTCCCTCAGCCTTGCTTGTTTTTCCTTAGGCCTGAGATGACTGAACAATAGCGTCCCTTTTATCTTATCTGGGTGGCTTAACTCAGAATCCAAAGTTCCAGTCAGGTATCTTCAGGGAGGCTTCTTTGGTTGTAGCTTCTTTATACAGCTTTTTTTTTTTATAATGTGACACTGTGCAGGTAGGAATCCCCAGCTAGCTCTGGTACCGGCTGTGCCAAAATGCCATTCCTGAGATTGCCAGCAGTCTCGGGAACCGGTGGAGTTCAGAGCTGTTCCTCTAAGGCTGTAGATGTTATGGTGTTGAGGTTTCGAGGCAAAAACTTAGAGAAGGCTCTCTCTCGTTCAGTTTCTCAGGTTTATTGTCCCAAGCCAGGGGATGAACAAGGAGAGAGAGAGAGCAAAGCCCGCTCTTTACATTTAAACCCGGGGGGAGTTACAATTCTTTACCAACCAGGTCACAGTGGGGAGGGGAGAAAGGTGAGACCCATGATCTAGCACCCTATAGGAACGGCATGGGGAGTGGAAAGGGTCACTTAGACCAACGGGACACCAAGGCACAGGGAATTCTCTTGAACTAGGGGTAGGAACCAGGTGAGATTGACATTATGTATATAAAGTAACAGGTGTGTCCAGGGGGTAACTGGCAGCAGGACTAGGGAGGGGAAAACCTAGGGTGAAACCAAACCCTGGGGTGGCAGGGACAAACCATGGGAAGAAGACCCACCACCACAATAATGGGCAAAACTCTTTCATAACAGTGTTTAAGGCATCAATCATTTCAGTCCCTGACAAGGGTTGATCTCTCCTCCCAGGCAACTAGCAATAGGACAAGAGGACATGGTCTTAAAGTGCACAGGGGAGGTTTAGGTTGGACATTAGGAAGAAGTTCTTCACAGAAAGGGTGATTGGGCATTGAAATGGGCTGCCCAGGGAGGTGGTGGAGTCACCATCCCTGGAGGTCTTCAAGAAAAGACTTGATATGGCACTTAGTGCCATGGTCTAGTTGACAAGATGGTGTTAGGTTATAGATTAGACTTGATGATCTCAAAGGTCTCTTCCAACTTAGTTGATTCTGTGGTTCTGTGATTCTGAGTGAAAGCCCACAGGAAGTATGAGACGCCATATAAACCATCTGCTAAGATTACCCAAAAAATATCTATAAAAAATCTTTGCAGATCCCTTAGCAGTCACCTCCACATTTCCACCAGCTGCATTAACAATCGAATAACCAAAACTCAATTTTGAACAGGCAGATGTGTGATAAAATTGTTTGCTGAATCAGAGCCCACAATATGGACTACCTACTCGCTGAAAGTGCTTATTGAACAACTTATTAGCAGCACTTTGGGACTATTGAGAATAACTGGTTTTATATAACAACGGAAGGATATTTTCTCAAAGTAGACTTATGAAATAAGGTGACAAAGTTTGGTAAAATAAAATTCTGATTGGTGTCTTGACCCAAAAATTTATTGGCAGTGTACCTTTTTTATTTGATGCCTATCTCTTGTCATCCTCCCTTTAAGACTATGTCCCTTCTACCCCCACTGAAAAAATCTAAACTTATGTTTAAGTTTGTTTTAAATGATTAAAGAAAGTTATCCAAGTATAACTTCCTTTTTAAGATATTGTAATTAGCATGTGTCCAGATAGTAGCTCGGTACCATTTGTTTAATAAAGAAAACAGATGAGCATTTTGCAGGGTAAATATGGTTAGTTTGACAATTTAATCTTAACAGTGGGATTATCATTTGCTTGCATTTGTCTATGCATTTATTGGAACAAATTTTTGTGCCAATGGAGTCATCCCGAGTGCACAAAAAAATGGACAACTAAATCCTTATTTTTACATATGCAGTCCTTTCCCCTGAAATTGCAAGTAAATTCTCATTGCTCTAGAAACTCCTGAAAAGGCAAAAAAAAAAAAAAAAAAAAAAAAAAAAAAAAAAAAGCAGTTCATGCCCAAATGAGGTTATAATGTTAAATGCTGAACAAATGTGAAGAGAGATGTTCTGGGAAGTATTAGGGTTTTCTACAACACAGTAAGATTTGGAAAGGCTAAGTGTTCTAACTGTAATAGTTGAGTTTTTAGAAGACGTAGGAATATAGTCACTTTGTTTTCTTTTTTTCAAATTACAATCCTGCCTTTTAAAAGGGTTTATGTTTTAGAGTAGGCTGCAATTATCTGCATGAGGTCTGTTATCCTTCTTACAGTGGAGCTAATTTCTAATAAAAATAAAAGAAATCTAGGGTAATATTTGAAAAAAACCTTGAGAAGAGAAGCTACTGCAGAGGCTGACTACCTTCTTTGCATGGAATTAAGGGATATCAAAGAAAAAAATATGAGCATTTTATTTCTGGGAATATGTATTTTTCTCTCATATGTACAATTTTTCTCCTCCAATATCCATTTCAGCTATTTTAAGATCCATATTAATTTTTAAATGGTATATGTTGTCAGTCTTGACATTAGCATATCAGAGCATTTCCTAGAAGAGCATTTCTGAAATCTACCATGTATTCTCAGGTCCCTTTCTATGTGTGATTCCTAATATAAATAATACATATCTAGCCTTTATCGAGATTCAACCATGTCAGAGACTGGATAAGTTTGATGTCTTGAAACAATGTATATGTGTGTGTGTGTGTGCGCGCGCGCGCGTGTGTGTGTGTGGTTGGGGGTGGTTCAAGCCTTGCTGCTGGTGAGACAGTGCCCTGCCCCCAGATCCCTCAGCCTGGCAGAACTGTCAGTCAGTCACACACCAGGGGTAGTGCTAACTCAGCCCTGGATAGGCCAAGCAACAGGAAGTCCCACCTGAGGGGTGGGCCCACTGAGGCCCTGGGGCTTAAAAGCCCCCATGAAGGAACCATGTGCTGTTGGACCCTGCTGGGTTTTTCTGAGTTTTCATTTCACTCATTGTCAGGAAAATTAATCCACAAACACCAGAGGTTTCTGCCCAAAAAGGAGACAGAGGAGTCCTGTAACTTTATTCAAATAAAGGGAGAGGCCATGGGGCGTTTCCCCTGGGGTCTGTCAAATTTTTAGAAGACACAGCCTCTTTTATATCTTAATTTCACGGCCACATTTCCCTCTCTTTTTCCCCATTGTCTGAGGTACTTGAGAGGTACATGTCACTGCTGCAAACCTGCCAAGGCAAGCATTACGTGCTTACAATGGTAGAAACCACTACTGGATGGCTGGAGTCATACCCTGTGCCTCACGTCACTGTCCAGACCACCATCTTGTCCCTTGAAAAGCAAGTCCTGTGGTGACATGGCACCCCTGAAAGAATTGAGTTGGACAATGGGAGTCATTTCAAAAATAGCCTCATAAACACCTGGGCCAGAGAGCACAGGATTAAGTGGGTGTATCATATTCCCTATCATGCACCAGCCTCTGGGAAAATTGAACGGTACAAATGGACTGTTAAAAACTACATTGAAAGCAATGGGTGGTGGGACCTTCAAACATTGGGATCTACATTTAGCAAAGGCCACCTGGTTAGTTAACACCCAAGACTCTACCAATGGAGCTGGCCCTGCCCATTTAAAACCTCCATGTACTGTAGAAGGGGATCAAGTCCCTATGGTGCACATGAGGAATATGTTAAAGAAGACAGTTTGGATTAGTCCTGCCTCATCTGTGGAATTGTTTTTGCTCACAGGTCGGGGTGCACTTGGTGGGTAATGCAGAGGGATGGGAAAACACAATGCGTATCTCAAGGGGATTTGATTTTTGGGTGACAACAGCCTGTAATGTTGAATTGTATAATATTGGTTGCTGAATGAAACTGCTGCTGTATGCCAGAACTACCATGGATAATGAGTATGGACTGCTCCAGATGCACCAGTTGTGAGTTCCTGATGCAGCTTGCAACCAGCCAACAGCACATCAGCCCTCCTGCCCTGGAAGACATCTAGAATGGATAGAACCCAAAGTCATGAACTAAATGAATTCCACAGACATCTTGGAGGGATGGCCATTAACTACAGAAATGATACTCATGCTTGTATATATATATGCATATAGCTGAAAGGTATAGAATTAGGGCATGAGGTAGATGGTATAGAACAAGGGGTTGTCTTGGTTTGAAAAGACAGGTGTCTGCTAAGGAAGGCAAGAGCCTTCTTTGAAATGGAAAATGTAAACCCCCTCCCTCCAAATTATTATAATTTTGAAATTAAGGGGCTCTGAGGCAAAGATATGGGAATAGGAATAACAGTTCTTTACTAGGAAAATTANGGGTGAATAATAATATCCTGGTTCCAGACAGGATAGGGTTAACTTTTTGCAATAGTCAAAAGGGGGCATGGCTGAGTAGGTGTGGCCAGACCCTAATGTTATTCAATACCATGTCATGTCATTGTCGGGGAAGGGGGAAGAAGGGACTCTTTCTCAATTCGGAGGAGAAGGGTATACCTTCCAGTGGGAGAAATTGTGGGGGACTGATCGATCTGGTATTTGGGGTTTTTTCAGGGTTTTTCCATGTAAATTGTTTCTTTGTATTATACCTTTTGTTATTCATATTGTTGCTGTTGCTGTTACTGTTAGTTTCTTATCCCATTGCTGTTTCCAGTAAATTGTTCTTATTTCAACCTGTGATCTGTGCCTTTTGTGCCTCCCATTGGAGGGGGGGAGCAAGGGCATGGTTTTAGAGGGACTACTAAATCAGAGATTACCATTCCCAAACCACAACACCAAGTCAGAAATTCTGGCTGTGGAATCTTAATTTGCTTGCTAGGAAGTAGGTGAGCATTGTGACTTAGTTAAGATAGTGCAGCATTAGAAAGTGTCAGATGAAGAGGTTAGACAGATCTGTGTTTTAATAATCTAGAGATTACTGTTTCTGAAATGGTAATTCCACTTTTTTCATAAATTTTTCAATAATTAGTAAGTGTGAGAAACGATGCTCACTTATATAAATTTCAAAGGTTTATTAAAAACCTTAACAAAATACAACAAAGGACTGAATAAGGAAAAAGGACAGTGCGCTGGGAGTAGGTGACCTGGCAGCCATGAGCTCATCTACAAAATGGCTGCTCCACCTTTTATACCCCTGGGGTTGCATCAGGCAACCCTGGCCCCTCCCAAAGTCTTTCAGTCAACTCTTCTTTGCCGTTTATTGGTGGAGGCTACTTTCTTGCAACTTGATTGGAGGTCAGGTGTTGTCATGCCACACCTCCTAGTAACAAGCCTTCCCTCCTCCCAAATGCCCCATGCAAGGGGCACAGGTACACGCCCTCCTTCCACATGTCTCGACTACCAAGGCCGTCCCTTGGCAACCATATGGGGGGGGGGAAGGGGACTATGGGGAGAACAGAGGACGTCCAAACAACAAATCACAATAACATAACTATACATCAATAAAACTTCTCTTAACATAGACATAATATTCATCCCTTAATTGCAAGAGCCAACCATCACATTACCCATCTATAACAGTAAGTATAACTTTTCATTAATTTTTTTTTCAGCTAGCAACATACTACATTTTACGTTTCCAAGACATTACAGTAAACATTAAAATCCATAGCAACCATTTTATGCAAAACAATTTTTAAAGGAATTTTATGCTAACTTCCTAAGAACACCTTCACCATTTTAATCAACACAAGTCACCCAGCACTAAGGGTATATTTTAAATGCAAAGAAGTAATAGTGCCTTGAATTTATTGCAATAAATTCTGTATATGTTGCTTCTACTTATTTCAACAGGTGACTGAGCTAGAGTGCGTGAGCAGTCAAGCCAATGAAGTCCACACTCATAAAACAGAATTAAACCAGACAATACAGGAATTAGAGTCTACACTGAAGAAAAAAGAAGAGGTATCTGCTAACATTTATCTTTGGGTTTTATATTATATCATTTCTAAAGCCTTTCAACATAAAGTTTGTCATGGCTGCTAGATACTGAATTACTTACTATAAATGTTACAAAGCAAATTCTTTTTCAGCTTCTTTGAAATTTTTAGTATTTTTCATTTTTATGATTATATCAGTTCAATAGAGAGCTGGGTATCTTGATAGCAACAAAAAAAGTATCATGTTTTCCTGATAGCATCTTTGTTAGCAAAAGTAAGTCATAAATGGTTTCCACAGGGCAATCATCACACTGATGCAGTCCAGATTCCCTATGAAAGGAAGCTGTTGTAGGCATGTTTTCTTTTTTTCTGGAGGATAGAGTTTGAAACAAGTAATAGATCAATGCCTTTGTCCAGCCAGTCTCTTTTTCAGGCTCTGTTAGTAGAGCTGTCCTTTATGGTCCATAAGATCAGCAATTTCCTTAAACACATGCCAAGACCTCAACCTGAAACTTGGTGTTTATTGTGCCATGTGCCTTGGCCTGGACCAGCAGCAAGTAAATAAAAATTGCAGGAACACCTGCATTGGCATAGGTCCTAGAGGAAAGCATATCTGTGCCACAGAAGGATTAAGAATCACTTATGGATGGAAAAAGGAGATGGAAGCAGCTGCATAGGAAGATGCCCTGTGTAAGGCACTGGCATGTGTGCTTGGAGGGGCAGTGTGTCTTGCCAAGCCTTCCCTCAGTGCTGTCCAAGGAGGATGCAGGAGAGGCACAGTCATTATGGAATACCCTCTCAAAATGGAACAAAGCCTTTTCCAAACTCCCTCATACTTATTAGGCTCAGCTTGGTAATGTTTCCCATTTTGTTGCCCATTGGCTTTTAAATCATGCTGAGCTGTTGGGTGCAAAGAAATCTTGCCAGAAGGAGTTCTGGGAGGTGAATATGCCCATCTGGACAAGACTTAAAACTTAATAGTTTTAAGTTTGATACCTTTTAGTTTTGTTAACTGTTTCTATTCTTGTCTCCTGAAAGTAAGCTAAGAACAGGTTTCTCTTCTGTTCATTATTTCATCTATATTTCTTATTTTTATACCTACTTATTTTTTAATTGCTAAATTAAAGATGCCATTTCTTTTAGATTCTCTTTTTACAGACATCAATCGAAACAGGCAGTTTTTTTGATGTTCAGCCCTGCTGCTGGTGACATAAGAAGCAGTTTACTTGAAATTTGGTGACATAAGAAGCAGTTTATTTGAAAACTGGATTTTTTTTTCCTTGAAAAAATGGAGAAGGGTAGATTCTAATAGAATTTAAAGTATAAATTTGGTTTTTCAATTACAAGGGACCTTAATTTTTCGGGCAAAAATTATTTCATATCTCTTCGGAGGGCAAAAAGAAACCTTGGACTTTTACAAAAGAAAATGCTTATGTCTATTGTTGTTCATTCACAATGTAGTTACTGTTTTGGGACTGTGATTCAGAAGTATTGGGAGCAGGGCTTACACTTCATGTTCTCTGATGGGCTGTAGCCAACTGCCAGTTTTGGTATTGTTGCAATGACTTGCTCAGAAGAAGAAGCAGCAGCCAGATTACCAGCACCAAGGCCAAACCAGGTAACACATTGCTAGCAAGGTTGTTTCTTCTCCCTTAGGAAATAGAAGGATTGAAACAAGAAATTGAAAATGCCAGAGAGCTCCAGGCACAGAGGGATTCTCTGACCCAGAAGTTACAGGTGAGCTGTAGTGCATTATGTTAATTTACAGCAAAGGGAAAATTATCAGCAAGTGAGCAGTGCACATGTGCAACTCGTGCTATATTCACTGAACGTGCCAGATGAATGTGTAAGTTAGACTGCCCTGAAAGTGCTGGGTTGGGGTGACCCTTAGGAATTTGTATCAAAATTTCTACCTGCTGTAAATTGCTATTTTTATCTGAGGAAACACATCCACATTGCTTTTACGAGTCCACAGAGTACTCTCAGGTTAGCAAACATCCTTCATTGATACATGTCCTGGACAGTTCTGGTGTCATCTTCACAGCAGTGTCTTCCCACAGTTTTTGCATGCTGCTGAACTGTCTGTCTGTGTATCATCAGCCTGGGATGAGTTTGTGTTCAGCTTTTAAACATGCCCTGAGAAAGTAAGGGTTAAAGTGCTCTTGTTTAGTACAGGTTTTAAAAACACACTTTCTACATTTTCTTGGAATTATTTAGAAATAATTGTATTGTTTTTATTGCTTGTATTGTTTTTTAGCAGTTGTTTCTTACTGTGTGTAATGCCAGATACCTGAGGCTGCTGGAATTGATGTTCTCTCCTTACTCCCTTGCTCCATCTGAGCTCTTGCCTGTCTGTCGCTGCACTGACCAGCCAGCACATGGCCACATTCCTTGTCACACCTGCCTCTGGAATGACCAAAAGCTTACCAAAATCCAAAAGTGGATTACACTCTGGGTTCAGCCCTCAGAGTTTTGAAAGAACTGGAAACTCAGGCACTAAATAGCTCTGACCCTAAAGTGCTGAAAGGGGATCCTCTCTGTTCTGTGGCTCAGCGTGCTGAAAGCAAGCCCATTCAGATCACAGCCACAGCTTAAAAATCATAAGGCAGGTATTCTTTGAAATGCATGACATGAATTGGAACCTCTATGAATCAAATTTTAACATACAGAATAAACCATTTATTCATTTTTCCCCATTCTTACGTCAACTTGTTTGTACAAAGTATGTTATTACTTTGAACAGTGTTTGAAGAGTGTTTTGAGTACACCTGACCTTGTCTGTTCCAAAAATTGTTGCTGGCTTTAGGCTAAAAATACAAGTTTTCATCTGAAAAGGCATTTATGTGAGAGACTAAAAAGAGACATTATAATAAGAGTTGGAAATTGTTCTTGCAGTAGCAAATGCAGTAATTTCATTGTAAAATCATACGAAAAGTAACAGTGAGACAGGAATTAGCTATCCTTAGCAAACAGAATTATGAGATTAATGAGAGATGAAAGGATAGAAAATGGTAAATTTTTATTAAAATTTCACATTATGAAGTCAGTGGTTCCATTTATGGTATATTTATGTAGAAGTGATTGAGAGCAGCCCTGCAGAGAAGGACTTGGGGGTGATGGTAGACGAAAAATTCAACAGTAACCAGCAGTGTGTACTCACAGCCCAGAGAGCCAAACGTGTCCTGGGCTGCATCCAGAGCAGCGTGGGCAGCAGGGCCAGGGAGGGGATCCTGCCCCTCTGCTCTGCTCTGGTGAGACCCCACCTGCAGTGCTGCATCAGCTCTGGGGTCACAGCACAGGAAGGACATGGACCTGCTGGAGTGAGTCCAGGGAGGCCATGAAGCTGATGAGAGGACTGGAGCACCTCCCCTATGAAGACAGGCTGAGAAAGTTGGGGCTGTTCAGCCTGGAGAAGAGAAGGTTGCATGAAGATGTCATAGCAACCTTACAGTATCTGAAAGTGGCCTGCAGGGGAGACAGGGATGGGCTCTTCATCAGGAACTGCAATGATAAGATAAGGAGTAATGTCTTCAAACTAAAAGAATGTAGGTTCAGATTAGATACTAGGATGAAATTCTACATGGTGATGGTGGTGAGGCACTGCTTCAGGTTACCTGAATAAGTTATGGATGCCCCATCCCTGGAAATGTCCAGCGCTAGGTTGGATGGTGCTTTTAGCAACCTTATCTAGTGGAAAGGGTTCCTGCCCATGACAAAGGGTTGAAACCCTTTGTTGGGTTGTTTTAAGGTCCCTTCTAACCTAATCCATTTTATGATTCTGTGATTCTTTAATCACCAAATGGATATATTTGGTATATATGTCCATATGTCACCTTGTAAGTGATCTGTTTCTGGAAATGGTTCCATATGGTTCTATTCAAGTAAATTTAAAGGATCACTTAGGATCTGAGTTAAAAGATGCCTTTATTAAGCTTAAACTTAATTACTGCCCTGATCCTGCCCAAGAAAAAGATCTTGAGTCTGTACTGTTCTGTAATTGTCCTGCTTTGATTATATTGGTGTTCTCTGAGCCACTTCACCCTACATCTGTCACCTCATCTGCTATAGCTTCCCACTGTCTCATATATGTTCACTTACCTGACTCATCATTTCTTTTCACAGTGATTCTCTCCAGGGCTTGTATCTGTTTCTCTCACTCTTTGTTCTTGTGCTTTATTTTTCCCTCTTGTGCTTTGCAAGTGGATTATGTAACTTTAAAATATTTTGGTAAAAACCCTCTATGAAAAATGCTGTACAAAGAAATTAGTATTTCAAGGTGTGTTGCATTTCTGATACATGCATATCAGGAATTAATTAGATATCAATCATTGGCAAGCTCTTGTGAAGAACAGTATGTTATCGTGAAGTTTCAGTATCAGGGTCCTAATTCCATTAGTAATGGAGAGAAGTCATATCAGTGAGTCATGATCAGTGTGACTATCACAGTAGGTCAGAATATCTTTATTAATATGGCTGATTCCTAAATATAGCTGTTGTGTATGGTTTGAATATTTTATTTCAGTCCTTGCACTGAATTCTGCAAAAGATTGTTACAGTGCAAACAACAAACATAACTAGTAATGATTTATTTATTCTGTAAGAGAAAATAATATGAGAAATTATTACATCTGATGAAAGAAGAGCTTGAGAAAACCAAAGGTAAAAAAAAAAACAAGTGCAAAATACATTCTGCAAAGGGCCTGAATGTATTAAAGAGTCAATTTATTGTTGGATGAGATCAGCTGCCAGTAAAGGGAAATGGCACAGCTAGGGGAATAGATTACATTACATGTAATCCACCTTTTCCAATCAAGAAGCAAGTTTTGAGGTTGACAAATTTGAAACAGGAAACTGCACAAGCTAGACATGAACTTACAATGCAGTAACATTGCAGAAAGTATTTAGGGTAAATATGCTTAAGGGTCAAACATAAATTTAAGAAGTAGCATTTTCCAGAAATTAAAAGCAACAGTTTCTGGCATATTTCATTACAAATGTTTGAGAAGGGCCTGAAAGGTGTTCTTCAGGGCTAGATACAGGCCAACAGAATGCTCTATTCAAACCCAGATATCACGATGTAAAGCCATATAAGTATCTATAGATTTGTCCCAAAGTGGTCTGTTTTATCACTGGCTTGCCTGCTTACAGGAATTAATTATCTCTGAGGTAAGAGCAGTGGCAAGGAGACTTCCTAGAGCACACAGATTTGGTGACTAGAGGAGAAGCAATGACAGGATGGGCAAATACTGAAAAACAGCAGTCAGTTTTCTGTGAGCTAAAGAAAGGACTGCGTCACTCTGGCAAAGCTGAGAGGACCTTGGATTTCACTTTTATGTCCTATACTGTAATTACTTGGCCCCCAGAGGGTCTTGAACCTGTGCAATCACTACACCAGGTAGTACTTGTAGGTACTTGGCTTGGAAAGCAGGAGTAGACCCTGCCAATGAGCCTTTGCATGGTATGACTTGGTTATAACCAGTTGTCTTCTTCATCTCTAGCAGCAGTGGGGTAGCTATTCACTATATGAGCAAGTATGCATTTTATTTATATAATTTCTACAAGTGCTCTATCCAGTTAGCTTCTTCTAGTGCTTTGACAACTGAATTATTCAGTGCTAAACTAATTAATTCTTTTATTGATCCTGCCAATAAGGGGTAATTCCTGCTCTCAGGTGTGCTGGCTGTTCAAGACTGGTGCCCAAAACTCCATAGTTTTTGACTTTCTCATTTGCAAACATGAAGTAAGGGAGGCCTTCAGTTTGGCTGGGAGGTAACCCTTGGCTCCACAAGCAGCCACAGTTACGAGGCAGTGAATGTCCTGATGTTCTGTCTTGTCCACCTGCACTGCTGCTGGGGGACCCAGAACTCTCCCATGCTGCAGAGGCTGGGAGCTGAAACTGAGCACTGGCCATGTCATCCCATCCCTCCTCTGGCCAGGAATCCCACCGTGCCCAGTCGGTGCTGCCATCAGACCCCTCACAAGTGGAGACCTTTCTCAGGCCATGGACCTTGACACAGGGCTGCCATTACATACCTGTTACTCTTGAATGACCCAATATATTTTCTGCATAGGTCAGGATGTTTTCTATGGTTAGTTGAGATCTCTGTTCATGTACACGTGAATATATGTCTTAGCCTTGAGGGAGACAGAAGAATCACACCAAAACCAGTGAGAGAGCTGGAGGGCTGAAAGAGGAGTTGCTCATTGGAGCAACTGGATTGGCTGCTCACTGAATTGGCTGCTGCCAAATCTCCCTTCCTATTTGTAAAACTAGTTGTAATAAAATCTCAGAGCAGGCCTGTTAATGCTTTGTGACACAAAGCCACTGTAAAGGGAGGAGGTGTTGAAAAACGTGTTACCATACATAAATGTGAATTCACTATGCACTTGCAGAGATGGCTGTACAGGGTATATAGTGTATGAAACACACTGTCTCTGTGCTGCCTTTGAAAGTGATTTTTGTAACTGAAATTACAAAACTTAGCATGAATTTATGAGGTGTGCAGTGAATGGAAAAAAGAAAAACATGCTGTTCCAGACCCAGGTGACTGATTCATTTGTAATTTGATTGAAGAGAGGGCACCTGGCTTGCACAGGGCAGAGCAGTTGGCACCGTCACCCATCAGGTGCAAGCTGGAGCTGCGAGGAGTCCCAGGGGCTGATGCCAAGTCTTCTCCTTGTGAGAGAGACCTGAGCTTGCTCAGGGTCAGACCCCCTGGGCTGTGTCCAAGAGGCAGCTGCTTCATCTTTCCCCCATGCCTGGGAACGGCCTGTGTGTACAGCAGTGGTGGCTCTCCCATTGTCCCTGCTCCACAGGTGGGTGTGTGCAGCGAGGCACGGTGTGCAGCTTGCACCTCCTGGTTTACATCTGTTACAGTCACCTTGACTTCCACTTGGGTGGTTATGTTCCTGTCTTAATTTTCAGAGTGCAAAGCCCGTAATACGGGATGGGAATAAGGTGGTACTCCTCTGTCTCTGAAGCAGTGTTCTGGAAGGGTTTTTGCATGAGAACTTTTGATGGAGAACTGTGTTCCTGAGCAAATCATGTAGTCTAAATCAGGGCATACTTGAACATAAGTAAACTCTGAGAAGATGTTTTCATTTGGCAGTACATTTCTGAATGGCAGCAGTGGTAACATACCTGAATAAGTGTATCATTTGTTCACTGACAAAAGTTTGTCCCTCTCCAAAAATGTTGGTCCTTCAGATAATAATGGAAAAATGGAGGAAGTGGCAGTACATATGCAATCGTAGTAAAAATTCAGGTTCTAGTTTTGACTTAGTGAAAATCATAAAGGGTTACAAATTATTTTAAAAAGCCATTGACAGAAATAGCACATGAGTACCAACAGGACGTTAGACTGCTTTCTGTTTGCAGACAACACATTAACATTTTGTGTATTTTCTCTGAAGGAAGTAGAAATTCGAAACAAAGACCTGGAAGGACAGCTGTCTGATCTAGAGCAACGTCTGGAGAAAAGTCAGAATGAGCAAGAAGCTTTTCGCAATAACTTGAAGACACTTTTAGAAATTCTTGATGGAAAAATATTTGAACTAACAGAATTACGAGATAACTTGGCCAAGCTAATAGAGTGCAGTTAAAGAAAATGGGATTTCAGTGCCAATCAGCTTAAAGATGCACTGTCTCTCTTCATAGGACTGTGTTGGGCTCTGCATCAAAGTTGCACAAAATTAGAAAATACTCCTCTGAGAGGGATTGTTTTAAATTTGACTTGTAATTCAGTGTAAAATTTAGAACTCAGCTTGTAGCCAGTTGAAGAAAAAAATAACAAACAAAAAAAACTTGAATTACAAATTACCTCCTTTTACATTATTGGCCACAGATAACTTGAAAGATATTAACAATAATTGAATGCAATCCTTTTCTAATTATCAGTGATGGAAGAATTAGAAGTGTCCCAGGACACACCCCATTTCATGACAGATATAGTTTATTGGCTGTTTTATTTAAGATATTTAAATGCTGTGTTTTGTGCAAGAAGTTAGTGATGACAGCCCTGTATTTTGTTCTTAATAATTTCTCAGGATATGTTGCACTGTGGAGAAGCAGTGCCGGAACAAATTTATTCTTGCCAGGAATGAGAGAGAGTTGCATCTTTAATTGAAACAAATTTACTATAACTGCTTGTATAAACTTCTTTCTTTTTGTTTTTTTGGGGTTCGTTGGCTGGTTGGTTTTTTGATTTTTTTTTTTAATAGCTATACATATATACTGGAAGATACCGTATTTATTTATGGAGCTTACTTTGGTGTTCTACAATATTGTCCAATGTAAGGTTTAGTTTTTCATATGAATTCCATGTAATTACAGTGAGATAGTATCTTCCACTTAACTAAATTTTGAAGCCAACCAGTGATAGAAGGTGAGTCCCATAGGGAAAAAAAAAAGCCCAAACCCCCTGAGAATTTTAAATGTAAATTTAAATTTAAAAATTTGAAATTTCACCTGCACAGATAACAAGGAATGGCCAGTTCTTTGTTTTTTGGCCTTGATACTTATATTGAATGTTCAATTTGCTGTTAACCTGTTCTGCAGGAGATTTTTTCAGAATGTGACATGAAATAGAGGTTCTGTGAATAATGGCTTATGGGGAGCACTGTTGTGTTACAGATTCATTAAGGGCACAGAGGTGCCACAAGGGATTGTTCGTACACTGAACGTGTCTAGCCAAAAAGGCTGTTTCTTGAAGTTTTGTTGTCATAGCAAATTGAACTGAAGACATGTTTACTCTTTTATGGGTCTTCATATCACGTCTTTATCAAAACTACACCAGGCAATATTCTGAACTGTTAACTAAGTGTTTAAAAACAGGACATTGAATTGAATTATCCTCAGTGAGCAGGTTTTAAAGTTGTTTTGATGTAATTTTAACAGACTTTTGGCAAACACATATTTCTTTATATAATAGATTTATTTAAAAAAACCCAACTCTTTGAAAGGTAAGCCAATTGTCATATGTCTTGCATCACAGTGCATTCTTGCCATAAATTTCTTGTAATGCTGAAGAGGGCTTTTTTAAAATGTATGAATGAGTGTCAGACCTCAGAGTTGAAAGATGCACGAACCTTTGTTTGCTCCCCAAATTAATTTGAATGTTAAACATGAGATCTAGCTGCTTATTAAATTTGTAGAACAGTTTTCTTCACTTAGAGACTGATATTCAAAACTAGAAAAGATAAGTTTGTTTTCATGTATGTACTGTGTGTATATACCATATAATACACACAGGTTGTCATTTATATTGGAAAGACATGCTTTGTTTCTAAAATACCTTTTTCTTTTCCTTTAACTGGTGATTTATCAGGTCTCCCCTGACTAGTCAGGGAAGTGGCTTAGGTTAAATGCTAAAACTGTCATGTATTATATGGTATGTAATATACACAATGTTTACGCTTTCTCCATATTTTTTAGGGTATTTTCTCACATTTACTAAAGGGGGGGGGGAGCTTGTTTCATTGTGCTACTGGTTGAAAACTTTGTGGTGAGCTACATGTTAATCATTCAGGGGATTTTAGACAGTGGTGTGTATATCTTCATCAGGTCCATATGAGCAGATACAGCCAGTTTTTAATTTTCCTGGGGATATTTGGGCCTGATTCTCCTGTCACTTGTGCTGCTGTAAACCAGATGTGTCCTTGATGTGATGTCAGCAACATTCCGTTGGCATAACATCCGTGGAAGTGCAAGGAGAATTTGGCCTGTTAATGCTCAGCGGACATAATAAAGATGAAGAAAGAATAAAAAACATAATGATGGAATAAATGTAATATTATTTTTAATGATATTATTATTGACATTTTTAAAAATATGATGTCATATGTGTGGGAAAAATAGTGGACAGAAATACTTCCACTTAAATTTTGTGAATATGTGTGGTACATGAGCATTTCTATGTATAAGTACACACACATATGTATATACAGAACATGGAAAAATTTAGATGTGCACATTTTTAATATTTTCCTATTGAAATTAAATTTAAAATTGGAAATTGATATTTGAGAATTTCTTTTTCTCATAGAATAGATAAGCTTCATTTCTTTTTTTTAAATAATACAATTACTGAGGGCTGCACCTTTGAATTCCCAAATAGTTGCCAAACATAAATATGGGATGAGGTGGACATACGTGCACATATAAATAAAATCCAATGTCTAAGACTATTTTTAATGCTTATGTATAGTAGGCAAGTGTTTAGAAATTGTGATCTAAAGTTCATATTTAGGTGGCTATATCTACTGTAGCCTCTTCACTTCTGTTTTAACATAAAGGTTTTCCCATTTGAAACATTACTGTCCCAGAGACAAGTACTGTACATTGTATCTATCTTTAATGAAACTATGGGAATATGTGTACAAGAAAACGGTGTTCAGTACTACAGCCTGAAAACATGACCATGAACTTGCACTGGAGGGGAGAGCAGTTACTTTGTGTATAAATTTGTTACATGGCAACTACAGTCTTGGAAAAAAAAAAAAGCCAACAGAAGAATTACCATAAGCCTCACAGAAATACAGAAATAGAAAAAAAAAAAAAAAAAAAAAAAAAAAAAAAAAAAAAAGAGAGAGAAAAAATATATCAAACCCACAGTTTTTTATTTTGAAATACACTTGCTATTCTCTGGAGAATGTATTACTCTTTTTTTTTTTTTTTTCCTTAAATCTTTTTCAAATATGTGCAAGTGATAGCAGCAGTTACTTTAATCTTTCAGGTGCTACTGGATTTTGCATTAGTGTGTTATGTTGTGAAATCCTGACTTTGACATAAAAGATTTTTGTAAGTACATCCCCGTCTGGATAGCTAGTTTTTGGAGTGTATTTTCATAATCCATATGCCTCAATGATCCAGAAATTGCATATTTCTATGTGGACAAAGTAAAACATGAATTAAACTGTCCATTATAGATGACTGGAAGTTCCTTTTCCTGGCCAATATATCCAGGAAAGAGCAGAACAAAATGAACTGATAATGCAGAAATGCGGTTATAAGGTCTCTAAGAAAATACATTTTCAGGTAAACTATAAATAAATAAATAAATAAAGGGCTAAACCAGTTGTTATACAAATAAGTATTATTTAACGCTATCGGTGGCATTCCCAAGATAATTCCTTCAAAGAAAATCCTAGAATTAACAATGCATCAATTAAAGATTAATATTTTGGGATATGTCTTTTCAGTTGTCAGTTGTAAAAGGTTTCTGATTTCTGCTCATTTTTCTACCAGTTGGGGATTAACTTCAGGTTTGCCTTCAATAAGAGGCTAAACCTCATTTCATTCTATCATCTTATATATTCTGTACTGAAGTGGCTGCTGAACAGCACTCTTTGAACACTGCATTCAAAAGTCAAAATCAAAGCCATTTTTCAGAAATACTGCATGGAGAGAGGAATGGAAAACTGTTGCAGACTTTAATTCTCTGCAGAGCTGCAGATATGAGTAAAAGCACTTAACTTGGTTAATTGCAAAAACCTTAAGGCCAAAGATAGATCTAATTAGAGATTAGATCTGGATGTCAGAAGACAATTAAAAAATACCACCAAGAAACTCCATCCCAATGTGCATAGCTCAGTCAGTAACTGAACATGCCAGTTAAGTGCACACCTATACACTGGGGTTTCTTTTTCAGAAAATGGACCTGACTCTGCTAAGCAATGTTCAAACTGTCTTGTTTACATTTTCTTAGTAATGCTGCATTTGTGCACTACCTCTGAACAGTACTAAGCAGAGACCGTATCACGGAATAAAACACATTATTTGAAATCTATGGTTTTGCTTAGCAGCCTTAGTTCCTCATTTTACTCCACTTACTTCAGACAAGATGGACGGATTTTCCCCATTTTGTTAAACGTTTTGGAACAATGAGCGGAGTTTTGTGTTAGATCCCAGAGTCAGTTCAGCTTATGTCCACTCTTCTGGCCATGCCCAGCTGGAAAGCAGGTGTGAGTCTGAATGCCACAATACCTCTAGATACTATAGACAAAAGTGGGTTTTCATACCTTAAGAGGTCTCACAGCTTGCCCGCCACAACCTCTCAGGGACCTGTAGCAGCCAGTTCTGCTTCTGCACTGCTGGTAGCTCATCATAGGACCAAAGAAACACAATAGACCTACTTTCCCCCTTGTTGCTGGGTCTTGCATAAGCGGAGCTCAGATGCAACAATATCTCTGGCAATCCTTAGTATTTTCAGATAAAGGCATTGGAAGGAAAGTAACTATCAAAGGTGTTTTAAATTCGGGGTGGGTGAGGGAAACACAGATTTCAAACAGATTCCCTAGTGTGGAACCCTTGTGTAGCTGTAAAATAGGCGAGAATGATTTGCATAGGGAATGACAAACGGCCTGAAAGGATCTCACTTTCCTTAGGTGCTCACATCACTGACATTGAGCACACCTGGCTTGCCCCAAAACTCCACTCGTGATTGCTAGAGGCTTTCCAAGGTCAGCACTGGGGGTGTGTGTTTCATAAACACAGCTGAAGTCCTGACAGTCTGCAAACCCCATGTCCTTCCAGTCTTTTAACTTCACGACTCTAGAGGTTTGATACCAGTATTAGCCATCGGTGCTCCCTGTTTTCTGCTGCCATCAGGTCATATCACCTTTTGTGTTTGTGTAATGGAATTCTGAGCTGGGTCTGGGGTTTTTTCTTTCTTTTAATTTGGAAGTAGTTTCCAACCTTGTTCCCTGCTTTGGGGATTCTCATCTGCTGTCATCCAAGCCACATCTCACTGCATGGATCCAGCAGTGTGTCAGCTGCCTTTGCTTCCATTAGATTGAGAATAGCAACATAGACATTTCTTGGAAGAGAACTTGCATTTCTGTGACTGTGGTAATTCTTGAAGAAGAAGGATTTTTTCCCAGTAGATCAAGAAGGAGGGCAGAACTAAGGACCTTCACAAACAATACCATGCATCCAGGTGCTAAGGGGAGAGGAAGAGCTACACTGACAAGGTATGTGTAAATATAATCTGTGTGTATGGATTTCCTCCTGTTGAATTAAATATGGTCATGCAGATATTTGCAGAGAGGGAACAAGAACTTTGAAATTCTCTGAGACTGGCTTGTATTTTGTTAAACGTTCAGTGGAATTGTCTCTAAACAAAACAAAAGAAACGCGAAGCAAAATGACATTGTACTTGCCTGCTGGAGAAAGATCATAGCCCTTATCTATGGATGGAAATTTAAACATTAAATCTACTTTCTCCACATCTGAATATATGGTTATTATTATAATTCCAGCAGTTTTGTTTCTCAGGAATCCGCAGGAACGGGAACCAGAAATCTATCAGTGTAAGGTACAGCTCTCTTCCACTTCCACTCAGTGAGAGGAGCCAGGGTAGAAGTATGTAGCTGAGTGCCTCAAGTAGTACTTCATGTGAGCATCCTGCATCTAGTCCCTGCTGCACAGCCTCGCTGCTGCACCCTGCCAGCTGCACTTGCTGTCTGTCCCTGAAGCAGCCCAGGAGGGCTTGCTGTCCTTTGTTCAGAAGCTGCTGCTTCAAAACTGTAGCTCTGTCATTACCAGTCTGGAGCCCTTTTGCTCCAGAACATTTTGCACATTCAGAGTTCTGCTTGCAGGGGGAGAAAAGGGGGAAATTTAATTCTGTGTATCTTAAAGAAGCAGAGTTATGTGTAGATTTGATATAAGCTGCTTTTCCCCACCTCTTTGAAAAGAAATTATGAAAGCTTTATTTGAGGTGGTTATTGTTACCATTTGAACCTACCAGTCAAAACTTTCATTATCCTCTATTTCTTGCATTTTGCCTTTCATTCTGTGTTCTTTTCTCTTGCATAACTTGGAACAACCAAACATGTTTACAGTCAATGTAAGTCCTAAACTGCTTATGGAATGGGAAACATAAATATTCAGTGTCAAGCTCACCTGGCAGGAACATCAGTAACCCAAAAAACCCCAAAACCCACAAAAAAGGTACCTGTGGGTATGAGGTGCTGACTGGTGTGCATGAACATTTCAGCCTCAGTGAGGAAGCGTTGGGGATCTTTTTAACAAACATTACTGAGGCATGCTACTAGAAAAGGCCTTGAATCAGAGCTGTCTAAAAGACAGCAGTGCAAGTATTTTCAGAAGACATGAGTTTTCATGCTCTTCACCAGTGATGATAACTGTATTGCACAAATAGAAAATACTTATAAGGCACATGTAACTCCTCAAGTCAAAATGCAAAAATGTGTTAGGATTGGCAGCATAAGTTCCATCAAGCAAGAGGATTTCTGTCATCAGCTGGGATAGGTGACAGGTCTTTTGCAAATGAATTATAGCTACATTGGAAATCTCCATGAGAGAACAAGTACAAAGATGACAGCAGTTCTCTGTACCTGAGTCAGGCTGGGAAATCCAGCTATGGGACTTAGTCTGGACTAGCAGGTTGGGCAGGTGGCAAACAGTGCTGTCAATTCAGAGGGGTTTAAAGGAATTTTGACACTTGGGCCAAATTGCAGTGTTGAAGCTGTGAAAAGGACATAGGTATGTAAAATCCAGAAGGGATTAAGACTCACAGAACACAGCATTGGTCAGCTTCTGACTGAGCAAGCAACTGCACTGGAACTGCTGAGGTGTCCAAACATGGAATGGCTTCTCTAAACCTGGCAATGAGGATGGTTCACTCTATGGGATAAGAACAAACAGGTTCACCAGCCTTTGAGGCTGGTTTTACAGCTCAGCAATAGCTGTTAGGTGGCTGTGGAATTTGCCGTAACATTTCAAGTCTCTCTTTTGAGGGGCTGCACCAGAAGAGGGGGCCACTACTAGAGGCAGTTGTAAGCTGACCTCCACAGCCCCCACAAGCACAGTGCTGGTCTTACATGGCATAAATGCTGGCATGCAGCTACTTGGAAAACAGTTAGCTGATGACAGTGGTGTGTCAAGGGATCAGGCCCTCATCAGCTGGAAGGTCTTGACAGATTTAAGTGAAGAAATTCTAATTTACAGTATTTCAGGGTAAGTTTTTTTTACTGGAACTTCACAGCTTGCTATTGCAATG
The DNA here is from genome assembly GCA_013398275.1 of Promerops cafer. Taxonomy (NCBI): domain Eukaryota; kingdom Metazoa; phylum Chordata; class Aves; order Passeriformes; family Nectariniidae; genus Promerops; species Promerops cafer. The sequence continues at coordinate 32,112 of VZSE01011898.1, forward strand.
ACACGTTGATGGGTTAACAGAAGACATATTAGTGTCCTCTTGGGGAACAGCTAGGCTCCTTCCACTGGGAAGGGAGCAGAAGCTAAAGTTTGCCTTCAATCACTTAGCTAAGCTGGTTACTACTGACAGTACCAAGCACTTCCTTATTCAGAAGCATCCCTGCAACCTTGAGCATACACCAAGGACTGCAGCAAATTCATTCATCTGGGCCTCAAAAGGCAGGGATTCTGTAGTTATCTCAGGCAGCTAGCAGCTGGGAGCAGAACCCAGGTTTGTCCCAGATGGCTGACAGTGCAGTCTCAACAAATGCTGTCTGGGACACAAAGTTTCTGTTCAAAGTTTCTTATTGCAAATAGAGATTAAAAGCTGAATACTTGAAGGGTTGGAGTTTTCTGCAAAATGGGACATAGCACTAATTTGGAAATGTAACTGCTTTTGAGTATTTAAATATAATACATGTTATTTTGTACACAAATTAAGCAAAGCATGCTCTGGTAAGCAACGTGTGGCTCATGTTTTCCCTGAATACATAGCCCAAGTAGACACTTCTCATTTTTGTTTTCTTTTTTTAAAAGAGTGACAAACCAGATCTGAACAGAGATTTGCTTTAACTAATGCAACCTTTGACTGAGGACAATTTCTGCACTCCTCTGATCTTTTCCCAGAATGGGTTAATGAGAGTAGGCACCCTCCAAATATCATTCTGGTTTTTTTGACCCTATCTGCTGGCCACAAGCACTGATGGAATGGCTCACGAACGGCCAGACCTTGGAAAAGCCAACAGCCTGACTCACTGAGCACAGTTTGACTTAGAGCTGAGTGATAGAGCAAGGTATGGGTGTGTCAGGGGATACATAAAACACTGTTGCAAAGTGGGGGAAATAAATTTGCTCCTACAGTGGTGCTGGGTGGGAGGAAAAGCAAGAACCTTACGTTTCAACTTATTTTGCTATTAAGAGAAGCCTTTTACAGCAGCAGAAATCTTTAGGAAACCATTATAGGAATTACAAAAATATATGTATGCGATCAACAAAAGTATAGGATGTGTGATTTTTTTGTTTAATAATACTATAAATATTATTTTATGGCACCAATCCAAGACTTTTCTTTTTAGAAACCAAGTGCAGTGTGCAGTGATTTCTCTGTCAAATTGTTTTCACAGGACTTTATCCACTCCAACAATCATTTTACTCACAGCAAGTGCATGTGGGGGGAAAATGGCCATACTTTTATGGTGCTTCAGAAGAAGTTGATTCATAAATGTCTGTTACTGGTGTTTAAATTGTGCTTTTAACATGCATGGCAGTTTGAGCATGCACTGATGATTTTGTATGCTAAGAACTCAGTTACACTCTTACTGAAATTGAATGGGATTAAAATAAAGTACTGAGGAAGAAAAAGTATAGTTAATATAAGTGCTTTGTATGAATTGCATGATTCTTCAATCTTCCTTATTCCTGTGACTTTTAAACAGTAATGTACAGAGGGAATGTGATGCTAATTAGAAAAGTTGTTAAGATGAAAGAATGAAGTAAACAGTGACTTTTGTTTGAAAGACTGTGAATGTGCTTAGTCTTATGTAAGCAATGTGGGGTATAGTGAGACGTCTCAGAGAAGTCAAGAAGTCTGTTGCATTCCACGGTGAGAAAAGAGTGACTAGAAATCAGTACAGATGATATGCCTGTGAAACAAGTATCTGCAACAAACATCCCACAGACAGCACAAAACTACAGTAGGAATAAAGGGGTAAGACAGCAGATAACAGTGTGAATGTGAATATAACCTTTGTTTTGGTTTAGGTTCTTTTTTCCCCAAAGTTTTGGCTGATTAATGATGAGCGAACTCCAGCAACAACACAGGCAGCAACTTTAACAGCACAGAGAGTAATCTTCCTGTGAAGGCAACACTTCAGGGGAGATGTGCTCTCTTTGAGCTGATGAAAATCTGGACAGTGAGCATGACTGTGGTGAAGATTTGCATAAAGTTTAGAGAAAGTAATAGAGACTGAGAAACTTAATGCAAAGGGGGAAAGGGCAGAAAGGCTTCTCCGTGGGATCTGTTCTGCAGGATGGAGAGTTGGACAGAGACTTGCACCACTTCTGTGAGCAAGGTAGGTTACATGGTGATGATGCTGTAGCTTCTTGGCAAGACCTCGAGGATGGTTTTCAGCTGAAGGGCAGTTCATGTACGCAAAGTGATGCCTGTAACAGTTAAATGGCTGACATGGTACATCTAAGGCTTAAGACACCATTTTATCCATTTTTTTATGGACATAACCTTCCGTTACAAATGGTAAAAACACAGTGGCACAACTCTGTAACAGCAGATTTAGAGAGTGATCTGTGACTTGAGCATAAAGCTCCAGCTGTGGTGGTGGCAGTGACATGCTGATGGCTTGCTGATCCCAAGATTCAGAGATACTGTGGCAGTCCAGGATTCCTCTAAGCTCCCTCCTCTGGCAGGAAGAATGAAGCCTATAAAATGGGCTTCTCCCTACAATGGGAAGCAGCAGTAAGAACTGGTGAGAAAAGGAACAGTTTATAGGTTTTGGAAAACAACATCTGCCAAACACACCTTCCATTTTTACTTCTTTCCCTTGTACCTACTGCCTCTGTTGAGCATTAAGTGGTGGAACAAACCCTGCACATTATCAGTAGCTCCCCTATTTCAGAGGCGCTGTAGCCCACTTTATTTACCATGGACCTTTGATTTACATCTGTCATGTAACAAACAGGAAAAAAAAAAATATGATGGTTCTACATAGCTTTCATCTTCTGTGTTTGTACAAACAAGAGGTGTTATTCTGCATGGCATACCACTGCCTTTCAAGTCTGCCTACAGACATATTCACTCATTTGTGATGCATACACTAAATTCTCTTCCAATCTGTATGGATACTGTAGAGAGTTATAAAAAACCATCTACCTACCTACTGAAGCCAATGCCAAGCAGAACCAGCTGATGGAGCACCAGCTTGTCCTGCAAAGCAAAACCTCTGCAGGTACCCACATCAAGGTCACAGACTCTTAGAGCTTTAGGAACAGACCCTTAGACACAAATGTAACTATCTTCTCTCTGAAGTCGGCAACAATCAAAGAACTGATTATTTCAAAACACATTTCCTACTTGTTCTGTATGTTCTGCCATAACCCAAAATTAAGAGTCATTATTACCTGGCATGAAAAACAACACTGGGAAGCCAAAGCCAGACAGCCTTGAATTTTGTATAAGACATGTTTTAATGCAGATTTGCACTGCAAATACAAAATTGGTTTCATGTTGCTCTTAGAAATGTCCTTTTTTTTTGTTTTCTCAGGATTGTAATGGCACTAAAAAGTTCCTGTTCCAGAAATACTCTGGGTTTTTGTTTCTTCATGTTAAGGAACCAGCTAAAAATAAAACCAACCTGCACCGCACCAAAAACACAAAAGCAAAATGGAAAAGAGATACAATATAAAGATACCTCTTTTGCAAGATTTATGTCTACATAAATAATAACAAAAAACTCCTAGAGGAATAAAAGGAAGAACTTACCCACAGACACCTAGGAACTCTAGTTAGGGACATGGTAAGTGTAATAAGGGTGCTAAGCTCTTAACATGTCTGTATTTAAACTTTTACCCTTTTTCATAGAGTGTTTGTCTTTTGATCAAGAGACAGAAAGTGGGTGTGATTTGTAGTTACGCGCAACTACCCTGCATCATTTAGGAGCAAGGTTCTTCTATAATACCTAAATTGTTCATGCGGCTTCATTTACAAAGATGTTACCTAAATACAAATATTCCATGCTGCAACATAGCTTAGATGCAACCACCTACCATTAAACCATGACAGGGAATTCGAGGAGCTGTAAGAATACTAATGGCAACTGAAATTAATTAGAGCTGAAATTGTTTTTTGTGGGAACCAAACTGTACAAAAAATCTTTTTTTAATCCTAGTACATAATCAAAATTAAAACCAAGACAGTAATCAAATAAATATCCTTTAATAAAGAAGAGAGGAATAATTTTAAAGCACCAAAACTGTGAGTATGATGTTACATCGCATGTACAATAAGGTGAATGCAGTACTTCGCGTACAGGTTTACATTTCTGAATCATGATAATAAAATCCCATGAAATACACAGCAATAAACTTGCATTGCAGGAAAGTTGCACTAAAGAAAAAAAGACCAAGAAGCAGACAATTAAAACTTTTTTAGTTTCTAGGTATTGCTAGAAATGTTTTAGTTCTTAAACTTTTTTTTTAAACATACTTGTGCTTAATACTTAATAACTTTGAGCATTTTCAGGCATAGTAAATTTGCAGAGTTGTTTACAATAAAATATGCATTTAATATGTTCTTTTGAATATAATGGAATTAAAGAATTTCCTTAAAGCCAAGCACAATGTGCTAGTAGTGTCTGAGTCTAATGATAATATTGCACAAAGCTAGTGAATGGAAAATTTGTTTTCATAATTTCTCATTTATTCAACAGGCTTAAAGAAGTTAGTTTTATTAAGCTTCACTGGCTTCATTCATGTAAGACAACTTGCAGCCATCTGTATTTCTTTAGCTTTCCTTTCATGATGACGCATTTGTATACACTAAAATGAAGTTCAAAACATACAGCAACAACATGTTGGAAGATGTTAAGTGAATATCCCCAATGCCCAACACCTATTTACCAATTCAGAAGTCAAAACTATGTTTATACTCTGAAAATCAAGCCAGTTTATGGCAAACTAATTCCTGGGTAGGTGACAGTCTCTGGAATACAAAGTCTCTGCAGTTTGGACAATATGCACCAAAACGGTCTTCATCCTTTCTACTTGTTTCCAGCGGACACACTACTGGTTAACAAGCTTTAGATAATGCTCTACACATTAATATTAAAAACTCAGCAGAATAAAATTCATTGCTTGGTCATTTTCCATCTTAGAAGTACAGAGCATTCACATTTGAGAATGGAAAGATGACCTTTTCTGTCAAATTCTGAAGCTCTGAGCCACAGAATACAGAAGACCTGAATCCCAATAAAAATACATAAATGTCACGTTGCAGATTCACCAAAGCCAGAGCTGTGAGTTTTGGATTAACAGTCAAACTGAAGGGGAAGTACAAAGACCCATATATGCAACAGCCCCTCCCACAAATATACTGGCATGCCCGCCCTCCCTCCCTTGACCCTCCTAAAAATTCTAAGTATTTATGTATTAGGCAGCAATTAAATATAAATTCACTTTGTAGGAAAACTTAAATTACAGTATATTTATAGGTTAAAAATAGCCATTGTGTTGATAGCATTGATAGCAGTATGTTGATGTGCTTATTACACCAAAGAGCAATTTGCAGTCAAGTTTAGGATGACCTACTGTCTGTCAGCTCCAAGAGGACTGAAATCATGCAACATGCTCTCCCAGTAAGGTGCTTCTGTTACTCCTTTTCTTTGCAAGAAGCTTTCCTTGTTCTCAACATTAATTCTGTAGCGCGAAACATCAACAACGTATTGTCCGTGCTTATGAAATCACTACCAGAAATACATCCAGGTAATTTAATTACATAAGCATTACAATGAAAATAAAATCTGATTACACGCATGAGCAAACTTGATTTACAAATTACACTCCTGAAATTCAGTGCAACAAATGGAATAAGGGTAACATTAACCAATAATGTTTCTGCCTCCTCTTCTCAATAAGTTGCATCTTCAATAATGCATCTATCATTACTTTATTATTAAACAGTACAGAATATAGTGCTTATACTCAAAATGATTCTTTACAAATAATGTAGTGAACTATGTTGAGTTCTATCCCCAATTCAATCACAAAAGAACACAATATATAATCATACTGATTTATTTTACAAGTGTCTGGTGTAGAATGCAGACTGTCAGATTAAAAAAAAAAAAAAAAAAAAAAAANNNNAAAAAAAAAAAAAAAAAAAAAGACAGGCAGAACTTAAAAGCGATGTTTGAAAAAAATAAAAAAAAGCCTTCATCTACCCTAGACAGCTTACTAACATGAAAATACAGTAAAGTGAGTAAGACTATTGGTCATTTGTAAAGGATCTGGAACCTCCATGAATGAGAACATGAAATTCTTGTTGATACAAATTCAATTTCTGAACAAGACTATTGCTGTTTACTTTACATTTTGGTTATTTTAGTAGAAACTGAGTATTTAGTTTCTTGTTCCCACTCGTGAAAGATTTTTCAGTCCTTACATAAGCATTTGTACAATAAACATTATGCATTCCAAATCTTTACCTCACTGGATCAGTTACACCATAGTAAAACTTTTAATTTGAAAAAAGAAAGAAGCTTCTAAAAATGGGAAAAGCCCAAAAGCTGACAAACTACTTAAGAGAAATAACTAGCAACAGAACAACGCAGCCACAGCAATAACATGAAAAATATCAATAGGCAGGTCTTTTTATGGAGGCTCTTTTTCCTTGCGCATGTTTACGTGTTTTTCCTTAGTGATGCTTGCCAAGATTTCTCACGGACCAACACAATTTTTACAGCTTTCTCAGCTGTGGAGGAACTGACCTCAACGCAGGACTGTCATAATTCCCCTAAGTTTCTTGTAAATACACTAAACTTTCCCCATTTTCTGCGGTAGCCATCCCACTGGAAAATTTCACATAGCAGAGGACGGTACCTTTAATTCATTAACCTCTGTACACTACATATGCACAATTTTTGTATCAAAGTGAAAATTATGTGAAATTGTGACATCTAGTGACTCATGGAGATTTAAATTCAAGATTTTTTTTTTTATTTTGAGCAGGATGTGGAAAAAAACCTATTCATTTTCCACACAAAAGATGGCAGTTTTGAACTGATACATACTGCTATGTTCAGCGTAACAACTACTTGTTGTGTGCCCATAAAATACATGCTCATATGAGAACTCCATTTCTACTGAGACTAAGCTACTACAGAAATCTAAGATTTCAGCTAAATATGAAACAGATTAAGAAGAGTAATTTTCAACCATGCACACATTTTTCAAGGCAAAGATGACAGATCACATGGCAAACATATCTGAAAACTGTAGCAGAGTACAATATGGAGCTATTTAGAGAACAACACAGTGGTAAACTGCAGACAAACGTGTTGTGCAAGGGAACCACTGCACAAATACTTTAAAATTACACTATTTTTCCTTGGCTTGAAATTTTGCTAGTGTTCTGTATGCATACTCCAAGGAATTAAACTGCAAGCTGGAAAATAGGAAAAAATGAACATAAATGTTGCTTGTTCACCACTGTTAATTTAGCACTAAGTTTCAGATGAAATGTATAATGTTAATTACCATTCTACATCAGAGTTGTTCTGTGCTACAGCCAAAAATTTATTTGATTACCTTGGTTTTAATGTGTGGTGTGACTGGAAGTACAAACAAATGTAGAACAAAACAGCTGATGGTATGGGCAGTGAACCTTGATGATGAACCTTGAAACTGCTGCTATTGCTGCATGAACACAGCATCAGACAGCTCGTAACCATACCATGTAACACAGAATTCAGAGAATAAGTTTAAGAAAAACGCATCATGTAGTTTTAGGCCTGTGGAAAGCCAGTATCAGGTGTTTCACACAGCTGAAAAATAGAGACCTGGCAACTAACACGGCAAAATCTATACAATTCTACAGTAACACTGCGCGCAGGTGCTTTGAAAATCAATGTTCACTAACTTTATAAGTAAGGCAACATGGTTAAGAAAATCCTCTCGAGATGTTTGACAGAGCTTTAATTTTTGGACAGCCACAGCAAAACATCTTCAATAGACTGAAGGGTCCCAGAGCTGAGGTTCCTTTAGATTACACAGCCTATTGCTAAGGTAAGGTCTCCTGCTCCTCTCTCTGTAGGTAAACGGCAAGACGTGAAATCCCCTGTTATAAATGTTAACACAGTACGTGTTCCATTACACGACAGCAGCAATGAGTAACTCCACTTAAAAGAACCCAGATCCCCATATAGTAGTTTATCTGTCAAAAGAGGAACAGTGAATGGACCACACAACACAAAGGACAGGGACTGTGTATTTCTCAAACACAGTGTATGTTACGCTAGTAAAAACAAAATGCTAGTGAAAATTCAGCTTTCCTAGAAGTGTAATGGGCTGATTTTTAATACCACATGAGGTTTTTAGGTGGTACAAGGCTACTTGTATCTCTGTATTGACATACCTCTTGGTACTGTCATAATGTAAGAGTAGCTGCCTGCAGCCATTAGTCATGAGGTTTAGGACTACTCCTAAGTATTCACTGCAGAGGAAGTTATAACTCTCCTTTAAAAATAAAACAGTCAGAATCAAAAGAAACTTATTTCAGCCAGTAGGCTTTTGGGTATGAAATACAAACATTTTTGCAGCCACTAAAGGGAATAATGAAAACCAGCAGGAATAGCATGATTTTCACAACTCAATTATCAGTGTGTTTAAGTGCTTTAATCCTTTTTAAAGAAGGCTGCTTAGACTAATCAAAAGCCATTTTAAACCAAAAGAGAAAAATATTTTTAAGTATGAAATTACAAAATATTGCTTCTTATAACAAATGATAAAAGTATAACTAACTTGGTTCAGCATAGCTAAATATTATTTTAAAAAAGCATGAAAATGTCTACTTTAAAAAGATGTCAGACTAAACATGACCTTCTAAAAAGGTGCTGCAGTATGTCTTGCTAAATGTATCATGATGGAAACAAACACATTCTTGAGTATGTACTGAATTCAACTCTTAATTCTCATTGTGCTGTGGTCACTTGTTGCTTTTCATACTGACATATGCTTCTTCAAGCTAAGAAGAAAAAAATCTTAGTTGCATGTTACTGAATTTCAGCTACTGTAGTGCAACTAGGAATTCTCTTTCTGGAATATCAGACTGCTACACAGCAAGCTTCTCTGCAGGGAGCCATTTAGTTGAATTTTCAAGCACATGAGATATTCAGTGCAGTGAAGGGGCCATTTTATAGCTGGTTTGGAACCCCAAAGTTATTCTAACAGCAAGTAGTCTCCGAGCTCAAAATGGCCCCCTCACTTAACTGGCCATACATTACTAACGCAAATATAAAAGTGCTTAAGAATTGGGCATTCTTGATAGTATAAAATACATGTCTAAACAACTTAGCTTTCTGCCCAAACCAGAATTTGTCTGAACAAATAAAGAAAAAAGTGACCTGAAATTAACATTTCAGGCCACTTTTTTCCATGTACTGAGTTATTTGCCAAAGAAAGACTATTTCTTTGCCAAAGAAAGCCTTCTGTGGAATTGATGGTCATAACTGCTGGCTCTGAATTCTCAGAAATGCAGAAGAAAAGTAATCTTCAACTGGGTTTTCTTTTTGCACGTTGGTCGTTGTCAAGCACCTGTTTGGGAAGAAAGAAAAAGGAACATCTGAAAAGCTAAACGGTTGTACAAATATTCTCTGATATTCTCAATATGTTAGGCAATTCTAACATGCAATATACTGAGCAGTGCATACTGAGCAAAGATTTTCTTTGCTCCCAGGATAACGACACAGTGACTCTGGAGCCAGAACACACGTATGAACAGGTCTTCTCTTTTTGCCTTCTGATATTACTGGCAGTTAATACAGATTAGAATTTGAAGAGGCCCAAAATACTGGATTAGGAGACTACAGAGAACAAAATCTCCCTTGTTATCTGTTACTTTGTCTACCAATGATAGGAACTCAGGTTCTGCATTGCTTATAGTACTCTTAGAGTACTATGGTGATTCATGTGCATTATTATGTACTCATACACAGATATTCTCAGGATACTTTTGATAACCAGTAATCTCCTGGATTTTTCATACAGAAGCTACTACATATTTATACTACTTGCCCAGCTACTTCAATATATAGAATGCCTCAGTATCTTTTTTACATGTTTCAGAGTGTCTGTCTGGAAAGAACTGCTCTTAAAAGGTTAGTCATAACTTTATGCAGAAGCTAACTCACAGAACAGGCAATACAGGAGATTACTAGATCTCCTGCAAGAATTAGTTACTATTAGTTTTGTCTTCAAACTTCAATAATTAATGAAGCCACTTCACTGAGTACTGCTAATATTCCCTTCACATATCTCAAGGAACTTTCTGGCACTTAATAAATATACATCACTGGATCAGATTTAGCCTTCATTTTGTAAGGCAAATAACTGCATTACATTTAGCCTATACAGATGTACATATAATTAATATAAAATGTGTGCCAACACACTTTCATAAACATCTTTTCAACCTATCATCTCTATGCTACTGTTTTGGCACGTGTAGAGCTTACAAGTTAAAAACCAGTAGGTCAATCTTAAAGCATGGTATTAAGTGGATAACCTTACAGTAAAAAATACTAGCCTGCTATTTCTACAACAGATTTTTATTATTTTACTCTTGTATAATGAATGCTAGTAAACCAGTCTGTATCTTCAAGCAAGTATGCTCATCTATATGGAAAGTATTTATTCAGCTGAGTTTTTCAAGGGCTTTGTCTCAATCTGTGTTCACCCAAATTATTTCATGTGCTTGGATAGCAAGGGCCCTGCTAGTTTTTTCTGAGCTGTTAGTACAGCTATTTCTGAGCTATTTTCTGAGCTATTCTGTACAACCATTTTTCAATCTAAACTACTATGTGTTAAATAATCTTACCTAATAAAAACAGGGTTGTTTTCATAATAAAATATGACATCGGTAAGAGAAAGCAGGTCCCAGATATATGAAGAACAAGGAGCACATACCCCTGACACTGAACTGACACTGAATCCTGCTTTTAGGTCCAAGTGATTTCACAGGACTTCAGCAGGATGTAGACTGGTAAAAAGGAGACGACAACCAGGGACTGTACAGCAGTGATTTTCAGCCTGCATTGTGAACTCCTTTTACGGGGCAGCAAATAGCAGAGGAAAACATGTATTTATTTACATTGTGTGGCAATGACCACAGAAGATTTCTAAGATGCACTTCCAATGTAAAATGCTTAGGAGGTCAACCAATTTGATTTAAAAAAAAATTAAGTCAGTCTTGAAAAATTTCTTTGTATCTTGCCAAAAAAATGAAAACAAAATCCTAAAAATCCTTTAATCAAATAGATTTACTAAAATTGAAGTCAAATTACAAAGTTTAAATTTGATCTGTTATCTAGGAAATTAGAATAATTGCACTAAGAAAGCCAAGTTAGTTCCAAGACATGTCTTTTCTTATAGCTGTCACTTGATTTCTGAAGAGCTGTGATAGTGGGAGTTTTCAGTATGCAAGGATAGAAAGAAGTTACATGAAAGCAAAATTATTTTCACTTGGAGTTTCAGCAAGAGTTAAGCACATCTCCATTCCTGGAGTTTCAAGTCCAAAACTAGCAGTACAATTGGTATGGAATAGAAGGATCAAGCCATAATTAAACAGTGTGAAATCATTAGGGTGGCCAACAGCTAGTTCATGAGGAATTGAAGGCAGCATTTATTTTCCTTTTCAAAAATTTAAAATATTATAATTTGAAAATACCATACCAATGCAACAGATTGAGACAATATTTCATAATCACAAGAACATTCAGCAGATGATGTGCTAAGTCTGAATCAGTTTTTAAACAGCTGTAGCACTTTACCAACAACCACTCTCCAGGGTAGAAATGCTGGATTGTGAACATTCAAAAAGGTTATCTTCTTTCTGCTGCTAACTGTGTTGCAAGGATTACAAATATTGGTCTTCTATTCTGTTAAAACAGCCTTCCTAAACAGGTTTTTAATTTCTTTACAGATCATAGTACCTCTGGGTTTCTCAAATTTCAGGTTTAGTGGGAACCTTCATTGATACTCAAGTTCATTCATGTGTAAGTAACAGAAGAGAGTCACCACAGAGAAGTGGTGCTACGCTGCTGCTGCAGTCACAAATCTTTTTGTGCTACTGATGCAGCAATTATTTTGAAAACTGACCTCTTGTTAATTTTTGGTTTGTTCTGATATTATTAATTTCATCTGCTGAAGTCTGATATCTGTACTTTCAGGCACTGTATTAATGCAAGTTCATGGAATTCATATGACTAGCAGAAGTATAAATTGTATTTGTATATTTACTGTTAATAGCCTGGAAGTTCAATTAAGTCAGAGATACTAGAGACTGAAACCAAGCCGTGAAGAAGTCAGCCACTCAAGGTAACCCATGAGATGTCAATGTGTTCACCATTCAAACCTAACTGTCCTTCACTTAGAAGTTAACCAGTCTGAAATGATAAGACATGCCCAATTTTTACAAGACTAGAAATAATTAGAAAGTAAGTATAAGATGTGTCCCAGAGTGATTGTGCTGCTTTTTAAACTTTTTTGGTAAACTGGGAACTGTCCCTTCAAATTTACTAAATAAAATAGATCTTTTTTCAGGAGAAGTCCTGTCAATACTCAGCAGAAGTACTGCAACAGTAAAAGGCTAAAATAATGTCTAAAAAAAGGTTTTCCTTATTATAAACCTTAAATTCTTTGAAAAGTCAGTGATAGTCAATTCATATGTGCATGTTTTACCATACTGGATGTCAGACAGTTTAGTCACATTGCTACTAAGTCTCCTAGAATGCACAACCTGAGGCTTAGCTGCTACTGTTATAAAAAAACTGTTGCAGAAATATTTTCTTTAAATGTAGCTTAATTACAGGTTAGTTTTCCCAGTCTGTGCAAGGCAAACTCTCCTCTTCATCCTCTGACTCAGGTGATGCTTCCTTAATCCTTCGCAATGCTTCATGGATGCTCCTTGTCAGAGGGTCAGTATCAGGCAGAATTGTAAAGGATTCTCTCAAAACATCTTTCTGTACTTTCTTCAGTTTCACCCCTTTCCTGATCTGCGCCAAGATGTTATTGCTATCATCTTCATCAGGAAAAGGAGGGAGACTTCTCTGCTCAACTTTTCTTAAGTGAAAGCTGCCACGTTTCAAGGAAGCCAGCACTTCATCCATCGGGGAACTCACTGCAGCAAATCAAAAGACCTTCAGTATTATTTTCACTGAATTTTATCAGTCTTAATTTTTATTTCCTACAGACCAAAAAGTACCTGCATACTATTAATGTGACAGTCCCATAGTCATATAATGGTATCTCCAACACTGTTTTAGCTTCTAAATAATCTTCCCTATTACCAGGTCAAAACTGGTTTGTACAGACAATTGTAATTTTTGTAACCACTTAACTTCCTACCAGGAAGTAAAACTTTCTGAACAATGTGGCTTTTCTGTTTGCAGTCCAAAAAAATCAAATAAACTGCAAGGATTTCAACATAATGAAAGTGCTTACTTACTGTATCATCTTTTTTTACTTCAGAACTCAGGTAATGAGTACATGTCTCAGGTACTGGGCTGTGTGATCCATTCTTACCACGTGCATTTTTAGGCTGCTTTTGCCTACTGCATGACTATTTCTACAAGCCAGCAAGGGAAGCAGTAATATAGTCAATTGCAAGAGCATGCATTTTCCTGCTTCTCTGGGTTCATGTATGTGTTAGCATCTAGTCCCAGCACAGTTACAAAAATTGTCTTCCTTTATAATGAATGAAAACAAAGAAGTCAGAGATAGTTCTTTATGGTAAATGCTTCCTTTATCACTAATTTTGAAACTAGTTTTCTGAAAAAAAACCCAAAAAACTCAGGCTTCAGCTCTTTGAAGAGCCATGAGTGGGCAAGATTTTCATCCTAAAGAAGGCATTACAATAAAGTATAATAAAGTTTAAACACCGCATATACAATAGCATGTAATTTGTGCAGCACTCCTCTATCAATACATATCCATCTCCAGTTCCTTTTTGTACACTGTACAATGTGTTTTTTAAAACCTGTTTTGCATTTAGGAATAAGGTTTGTCCATCCCACTAAAGGCCTAGACAGGAAAGACCCAATGAAAAGAGGGATATAGAAGAATACAGGATCGCACATTTGAAGGAGGAAGGAAGGACTGCAAAGCCCTGTCTGTCATAGAGAGACAAATTTCTGAAGCCACTCAGAAACTTGGAATATCTCAGGGGTTATGGAGCAGTAGGTAGAGTCTGCTGCTGCAGACATGAACAATATTCTTAGGAGGGATGATTGATTTGAATTTTGATTTGTCATATTATGATGTATATAGAACTGCACACACAATAGGTGCTTTATAAAAAATAGCAAGATAAAATGTGAGTTGGTAAAATAAACAACAGGACTCCATAAAACTTACTGTTATTCCATTATTACATAGAACATTGCATCCTCAGGTGAAACATACCAGCAGGACTGGCAGTAGCGTAGATATGTAAATATTCTTTTCAAGAGCACCTAGGTACATTTTCTATCTAGTCTAATATGGGACAGTGTAGACTCAATTTAACAAGTGTTTTCCCACTGAACAAGTAGGCCACACTATTGTAAAAGCCCTAGTGCTTGAATTGCCAGCATTTCTCAGCTAAAAGGGATTTAACAACTTTCCCATTAATAATAAATTAATCACAGCATACACTTTCCTACAGAGCAATTCAAAAGATGAACTGGTATGCATTACAATTTTTAAATTAATAACAATAAATTTTAAATTAAATATGCATAAATTAAATATGCATTACCTCTCCTCCTCTGCAAACCCTCTAGATCACCAGTCTTCTTAAGCTTCTTCTTGGCACTGACTAGCTGACTGCTGTCGAACAGATGTGCTGGTGGGACACCAGAAGAGTGCTGGACTCCCTTCTCCACACTCTGACGTTTAACAAAGCTGTCACTTTTCTCTAAGGATTTGGTGGCATCTTCCTTGGAGGGCAAAGGTGGAGGCGGAGGTGGAGGTGGTGGAGGCAAAGGGGGTGGAAGCTGTACTCCAGTAGCAGTCTCTGGTTGAAGCTGGTCACTGGTGAGTGGAGAAGTGCTAACATGGGGCAGTTCAGAGGTAACACCATTAGGAGGCAAAGAGACATCTTGAAGTTGTTTTAAGCTTGTGGATTCCTGCACTTGCAAAGGCTGAACCGCTTTTTCCAATTCCACCTCCTCACTCTTCTCTTGGATTTGTATGGTTGCTGGCAAAGATTGAGGCTGCTCGACACAGGGCACTGAGCTGGCTGCACATTTTCTTCTTGCATGAGCCAGCCGTAGTCTGGTTGATTTAAGTATTACTTGTCCAGGGTACCGCTAAAGTGAATAAGGTATTGACAATTACATAAGCACATGCAATGGACTATTTTAGATTTTATGTACGTGTCATTTCTGACAAACAATTCTCATTTCTCTCTGTATGTAAAACCAAAGCAAATATATCCCCAGCTTTATGCAAAATATTATTCCTATTCTTAGTTTTTGTTCTTATTTAAGCCACAATTTACGTACGATTAGTGCAGTCGCTGAAATACATGGGTTAGAATTAGGATTTCACTAAGAATCAGACTGCACATTCGAAACTTTTTTTCCTGGAAACTAAAATTCAAAATTCCCTCTTGCTTTTCCTCTTCTAAACCTGGTCAATGGCCCTCTCTGCAAGTGCAGACCAGTCTGACTTAATACACTGGCCTTACATGTAAATCATACTGTTTTAAAAGGTATATTTTGAGAATATCAAAGATTTTCAGCCTTAATTTACTTCTTAAATTTGCTGTCTCATTATCAGTCTTCTCATGTTAGTTTCATCCACAGCCTTTTTAAAGCAAAAAATTAAGCTGCTTCTGAAAGACACGTCTAATACCTTTTGTACAACTGTGGAAGGCCTAAAGGAATAACAAGTAACAATATTAGTATGTTAATAGAAAAAGGTCGTGAACAATTGCTGGTTAAAATAAGTAAATGTGATTCAAGCTACAGAAGTTACAGAATTCAAGAGCCTTGCAAACAATAAGGACAAGAAGAATGTACTGCTGAAGAAGACAACTTTCCAGCAAAGAAACTTCTCATACCTTCATTTTTTTTAATGTATTCAACAAAAAGTCTTCACCAATTAATACAGTCTCTGTTTTCTTTCATTTTCAGCCCTTTCCTTATTCTTTCCCCTTCATTCCACCTCCTATGCACTTTCTGATGCTTCCATTGTAATAAGAAGGGGCAGGTATTCTAAGCAATCAGCAGTAGGGGGGCATGTCAGATGACAATGCTCTTTGTGGGAAGTATTGTTTAGATTACACTTCTCAGGAACATGTGCCAAGTGTCTTGCCACAAGATATGGGTGTAAGAGTGAACAGAAACTTATTATGGCACTGGGAATGCAACAGCTAGTGCAATCTGTTACCACCAATGCTGTATTTTGTTGTGCATTTTCCAAAGACCAGTTAATGATACAATGAAAGAGAATTGCTAATAGCACAATGAATGCTATTACTGGAATGAGTGAAAATTCCTTCAGGAAAGGAAACTGCCAGAAAAGAACAACTGTTCTTCTGTTACCTGCTTAAATGTACGAAGTCTGTCCAGGGTTTTCTGTCGTTCCTGACTAACCCAGGAGCTCTTTCTTTCCTCTTCATCTTGCAACTGATCTCGTTTCTGAGAAAATATATGGAAAATATGTAAATATTATATCCAGTTGTTCTATTTGGCTTCACTAGAAAAAGCTCTTCTCCTAAATGGGAAGACTTACTTAAAATATACTTCTCAAATAAACATAACCTCAAAACATGGCCTTTGGCTTCCCCTTAAAAAACAGTATACATTTCCTGGTTTGTTTTCTCAAAGAAATGCAAAGCTCAGTAAAAAAAATGTCAGTCTCGAACAGGAACACTTGGAAGACTTGTTACTTCAAGAGATGAGAAATGACAAGTGACAGAATGCTATACTTAGAGGAAACCCCCTCGAATTAAAATTGCATAAATTAGCCAGAGAGCAAAACAGTGTCATGGTTTGACGCTGGCCCAATGCCAGTGCCCCCATGAAAATATATTTTCTTTAACTAACTGCTGTGAGATGCGACTAGGAACAGAGCAGAGCAAGCTGAAACTTTGAAAGAGAGGGGGAAAAAAAACTTTATTAACCTATACTAAAATCAGGAACACACAGGAAACAGAATGAAAACCTAAACATTTCTCCTCCCACCCAATTTCTACCAAACCACAGTGAGACAAAACTTTGGAAACCTGATTAAGTTACCACCACTTAGATAATCAATTCTCAGTCCATCAGGGGAGAGAGGAGTCTCTCTTGTACCACAGTCCTCCTCACAAAACACAGCTGAAACTTTCTACGTTTCCTTGTCACACATGGCACTGCCCGGAGAAACTCTGCCATCGTGACATCCTCCTTCCATGTACAGTGCTCTCACCACCGTCCATGGACCGAAACTGCTCACAGGGTTCTTCAAGGATGCTTTGCCAAGTGCCAAAAAAACCGTGTCTCATTTTTGGGACAACAGTCCCCCCCATTTTCTCATCCCCTGGGGCCGAGGGTCTCAAGAACAGAGCTCTTCTTCTCCCTGAAGACAGAGAGCACCACCACACCCTCTTCATCTTCCTCTGTTCACTCCACTCCTTTATATGGTGTCATTACTGCAGGTCACTCTCTTGGCTCAAGCCATTGCATCTCCCTAAATGCAGTTTCACGTGTTACAGGTCACTTGGTTCAGTCTATGGCTATACAAGAAAAGTCCAACCAAAAGCCACTCTATCATCTCCTCCCACTTCGGCTTCTTCTCATCTTCCTCTTAACACCTCAGGTCCCAGACTGTCTCTCTCTTCTCTCTCAAACCACCAGCCAGGAGGACTAATGTTTCATAAAGTTTCCTTCACCCAGAAAAGGGTTAAAAGTCCGAGCTCCGCTGCCCTCAGGAGACTGAAATCTCATGGTGGGGACTCCCACACACTGGGCACCTTCCTCCCTCCCCCCTTCCCCCCAGCCTCCTCTGCCGGCACAGGCTCTCTCTCTCTCCCTTCCTCTGGCAGGGTGAGGGGAGACAAAAAAAAAACCAACCTCTTGGTCTCTCTCTCCACCCCTCTGTCCTGCAGGGGCTGGCCCGGTTCCATTCCCTTCCAGCCTCTCTCTCTCTTCAGGGCTCTGGCCTACCTCAGCCTGGGCCTCCATGGCTCCCCCTCCCCCACCCAGCCATGTGGCCGGGCAGAGGAGGAGATTGCACCTCTGCCAGACAGGAACAAAAGAGAGCTGAACTCTGGGAAATCTCTGCTTTTACCCCGTGTGTCCTCAGAGGTGACTCACATCTTCAGTGGTCACACCAGGTGTCAATATTCAAATCTGACCACTGATTGGTTTGACGATAACTTCCCAAAAAACTCACTTCCTCTCAAACCGAGACACGCAGTATCCATTTTCCCCATCATTCCAAGAACAAAATGAAAGTCCAAATTGCAAGGCTGCCCATTTAAACAAGTCATACTAGTATTTTCGAAGTACAAGAATTCACAGAACTCAGCATCACAAAGTTTTGAACCCTATAGTGAGCAAATTAAGTAAATGTTTTCACACATTTACAACAGTACATATCAGTTTGTATTTACTCCAGCTTTTGTTAATTAATCTAGCTTGATTTTATGGAATTGCACTTAAGTAAAGGTCTGAGGCTCTTCGTCACACCTAGGACAGTTGTGTTTTTACTTGCACAGTGATTTTACATTAAGGAAAAGTCACCTTTGGCTACATCTCCTTTAACTAATCATTCTTTCTTACAGAACTTCAGCAGAATTACTACACCTTTGAAACAAACACAACTCCTCAGTCAAATTTACTGGAAATGGAAGCTAATTACCAGAAGGTGAAATTCACTGCATTCAAGTTCAGAAGCTATCAGGAAAAGTGATGTAACAGCTGTTCACAAAGCAAAAACCCTGAGCAAAACCAGCAACTTTAATTCTTAAGATGACTCACAGCATTTAATATTACTTTTGAGAGTGTATCTTCATAATCAAAATTTCTGATCACTTTTGTGAACCTTTTACTCTCGTTCAGTCACCACAAAGGCAGTACCTGCCTGCCATTTTCATAAGTCAGCTAGTGGCCTGGTGTCCTTCACAAAAAGCCAACTCCTGTGATTTGGAAGGAAGGAAGTATAGATGCATTAGGGAGAGAAAGATGAGAACATGTCTGAAAAATAGTAAGGACAGAAAACAGAAAAAGGTGAAGAGGAGGAGAAGCACGTGGTAAAAGAAAATAAGAACAATGGGCAAAGAAGTTAGAACAAAAGCAAAAGGAAGGAAGAAAAGTAGTTCTATTACTGTATCTGAATGTTTACATATGCATTCAGATCAAACTTTTCCTGAAGCAGTCTCAAAATCAAGGGGACTTTTTTTGTATTGGGCAACTTGTTTATTTAGTTTTGTTTCACTTTTAAGTAAAATAGTAAAATTGCAATTCTTATCTGGTTTCAAATTTGGATTCCCCTTTTCCCAAGTCTTCTAAGAGTTACCTTTTCAAAATTCTTAACGAAAACCAGTAATTTAAAACCTATTTTAACATAATGCTAGAATTTTTCAGTCACATATTTACCAGAAAAACCCTACACAAACAGGAAAAATTAGCATAAGGTTCTTTATATCATTCAAGCAAGCAACTCCATAATATAAAGCTCTGCAGTGCTTGAGAGAAAAGGAAGTCCTTTGGCTTTGTCGAGTCTTATTTGTAAGACTCGATAAATAGGCTACAGTCCACACAGTAACTTCCTCTGTCTAATTATAAGAACTGATGAAAAAAATATATTTTTTTAAATTCCTGAAAGAATATTCCAATTCATACTGCCTTTGACAAGTAGCCTTTCCATAAAATAAATTATGCAGCTGACTTCCTGGACAAATATATCAATGTTAAAAATGTATAAGGATGAAATAGAATCACTTTCACTAATCTAATTGAAGCCTGAATTAAAGTGACTTGGATTTCAATGCATCTTTGTCAGTGATCTTTATCAAATATTGATACTATATCAGCTCCCAAGGCCTAGTCCAAAATTTGAATATTCTTTAGATAAGTCTATTAGGTACAGCATTCTCTGCAACAAGACATAAAAAAATTGTGGAGCACCCATCTGGAACTACAAGTTTATACAACATAACAGTAATTGCTTTAGTAGAAAGAAGAAAAGTAGCTTATTAAGATTCAAGAATAAATGTGTGATTTCCTTACTCCTATCAGTATACTGGATGCAGTACATGGAGATGTTTAGAATAATGTACACGTGACGATAAACATAACAAATCACTCAGAATGTCAACCTAGCATAAGGAACCATTCTACTTGCTTGGTTCCCATGTCTTCCTAACACAACAATATACTCCCCCTTACCAGCATAATATGACACAGAAATCCATGGTGCAAAGGTCAGGGATACACACAATCTTTTGAAAGAGCTATAACTCTGAATGCTCCCCTAATTAATGTATAATGAGGAATGCAAGCTATTAATGACAGGCTAAGCTCAACAGCAGAAAACTCAAACTTACCAGCTGAACAGTATGGTGCATTTTGTACTCCTCCTCGCTCTGATGACGCTGCTGGATCTTCTCATTATGCTTTGCGATACAAATCTCCTGCAGGGACATAAAATATAACCTATAAAGCATGTAATTTAAATACAGATTTACATAATGTCATATTTAGCAAATGGCATCTAGAGAAATAGAAACCGCAGTGCCTATTTCATACAAGCTCATTTAACTTACAATGAACTGTAACTAAAAAAAAAAAGAAAACAAGCCCCAAATCTACTACTTTTAACTATCAAAAGAATAGATCCAAGTGACAGTTGCTTGGAAAGTCTGTTCTACAGTACCAGTATAAGAGTGGCAAAAAACACCACTCTGTCAACACTTCATTAAGTCCTTGTTTAACCTCATGTATTTGCACACATGTAAAAGAACTAACTCTTGAATATACCACGTATTTCCGTTTATGCAAATAGACAGTTTCCCATTTACAGGTGTCAGTTCATCTTTTCCATGTGCTATCTGCAAGCACAGACAGGAATAAAGTTGTTACAATTCATCGTGTTCATTTATTACACTGAGTTCACATCTCTAACATCTGGTTTAAAACAAGAATTTGTTACACTGTCTGCAAATAAGAATAGGTTAAAAACAAACAAATAAAAAACTAGGCCATGTTACAACAGCTGACAAAGAAGAGGATGACAGTCAAACTGCAAGTACATAGACAACTTCATTGGACAATACTGAGGGCCAGGAAACTGGACAGTATGAGCAATGGAATTACACCTGGTACAAGCTACATGCAGAACTAGAACAGAGTCAGATGTACGGCCATAAACAAATCTCACAGTTGTGCAAGAAGGTGCAATGTTAGCAGACTGGAGTGTGACTCCAGATAGAGCACAGAACTGATGGGGTTCCCACATATCATTCAGTATGACTTTCTGGGTAGATCCAGAAAGGAGCTTTGCCATTGAAAGCATTGCTTGAGGGAGCTGATGGAGTAAAGCACAAAAGTAAGGAGGGAAGGGATTAAAGAAACGTCACTATTTTGGATGCTTAAAAATGCAGAAAAAGCTGTTCTTCTGCAAGAAGTCTACGGACATGCTTTGATCACATAAAAATGTAACCAGTGTTCCTGTACAGGACAGTAAAACCATCAATGTTGCTGCTGTATACAGGTAAGTGATAAAAGCAAAGATACCTGTGCAAATACTGTCCCACCTTCATCAGAGGTATTTCAAAGAAATACCGGCTTAGGTGGGAAGAGATCTTAAAGCTCATCTAGTGCCAACCTCTCTGCAACAGACAACCTTCCACTAAACCAGGCTGCTCAGGGCCCCATCCAACCGGATGTTGAACATTTCCAGGGATGGGACATCCACAACTCCTCAGGGCAACCAGTGTCAGCTGCTCACCACCCCCAGAATAAAGAGATTTCTTTCTAACAGCTATTCAAATGGTACAAAACTGTTCCCCCTTGTCCATGTAAAATATCTGTCCATGTCAAAAGGCACTCTCCCTCTTTTATAAGCTCCCTTTATGTTCTGAAAGGCTGTACTGAGGTCTCCCCACAGCCTTCTCTTCTCTAGGCTGAACAACCCCAGCCTGTTTTATAGGAGAGGTGCTCCAACCCTCTGAGCATCTCTGTGGACCTACTCTGGACTTGCTCTAAGAGGTCCACACATACATATAGCCAAACACTGACGGGTTTTGGGTTTCTTTCTGGAGGGTTTTTCCCCTCTTGTGAAAAGAGTTAATCCTGGAACAGTCAATCAATTTAATGTGTAACGCAAAAGGACAAAATACTTCATCTCTGTGTTTCAAAGACACAGCAAGCTACATAATACTAATGGAGAACCTGAACAACTTTCTGTAATACTCCTAACTAGTTACAGTTTATTCTCTGTTTAGGTTTAAAAAAATGAGAAAATGTAAGCTATGTAAGAAACTGTAAGCATGGTTTGGGTTTTTTGACATGTCTCAAATACTCAGGGGACACAACTTTATGTAATGTTTTCTTTTTAGCATCAGTATTTAAACCTTTCTGATTAAATTCAATAATGAAAGATATTTTAAGTACGTAAAGAGGACAAACCTGACCAAAATGTATTTCGTGCTGACTTTGAATTAATAAACAACCTACTTCAATGTAATTAGATTGCTTTGACATGAAATAATAAAAACTACTAGGAGGGGCTGAAAACATGTTGCAGGACAGGATTAGAAATCTGAATCATCTTAACTAATTACAGAAATGGTCTAAGAAAAAAGGAAAGGTTGCAATTTCAGAGGGACAAATGAAGGGTTCTACTTGTAGACAAGACTAAATGACTTCAAATAAAGGACAAAATAAAAAACACCCAGATGGCAGCATTAAGAAAACTAACTGGATAATTACGGCAGATGACAAGTTCAATATATACCAATGAACTCTGACAAAAAACACCAAAACAACAAAACCAAACATAATAATTGGGTGTATGAGCAGAAATACACAACCCATTGCACATGCAAGGTGGTTCTTACTTCTAAGCACTGGGAAGCACACACATTATCATAGAATAAGTTTGGAAGAGTTTAGTATCAAGTTTGGAAGAGACCTTTAAGATCATTCAGTCCAACTGTCTAAACCATCACCCAGCACCAGATCCAGACACCTCTCGAACACCTTCAGGGAGGATTTTACCACCTCTCTGTGAAATTATGTTCAGTGAGAGCCACACCTCAACAAGTATGTTGATCAACTGTATGGAACTGGGAAAGCAACAAGAAGTAATGCCCATTGTTCCTTTAATCAACTAACTGATTTCACGGTATCAAATTGTACTTCTACTAAAGAGACAAAAAGGGAGAGCTGAGGAACCATCCTTTGTCACCGGATAAACTACAATGTTTAAGACTAGTAACATGTAATATATGTAAAAGAGATCTGCATTAGTATTATATCTAACTAGTTCTAGTGAGTTGCTTTCAGCTTAAAAAACATCCCAATTAGAAGGCTAGCTTTTCATGTGCAGAAACCATATTTTACTATAAGCATTCAGGGTAGTTATGTTCTTATGCTGCTGCTGTTGTAATAGTAGTAATAACAGAATACCAATAATGCTATGCCAGCTGTCATTGCATCTTCGTAACACCTATTTTGGCATGGCCTGCGCTTTAAATTGTGGGCTTGCAAAATTCTAAAGGTGTCCTATTAAAGGAACACAAAAGCATATGAGGAAGTTTCCTAGATGAAAGCACATGTTATGAACATACCCAAAACAGTTTCACCAACCAGTTGCTTCTCCCAGTCTGCCTGTAACAAGGAATACTCTTTCTGGGTGCAAAGTAATTTGATATCATCACAACTCTGTTTTTTCAGAGTTTTTGAGATACCTTCTATACAATTTTTTTCACCTTGACTCTTTGCTAGCTCCCTAATAAATCACGCACTTGTTCCATATGATAGTTTAATTAATACTAATGTGTAGCCAGTAGGGGGTAGACTGGCATAACAATAGCAATTTCCTGCATGAAAAATCTATAGCTAGCTCTCTAGAAGTAAGAAAAAAAAAAGTGAAACTGCTATTAAAAATTTATTTTTTAATAACTCACTGTCATCAACACAAAGGAACATCAGGAAATGATTGTTTAAAAAATGTAAATAGATTTGTATTTAAAAAAAAAAAAAGAGAATAAAGAGTTTATAGTCATGGTAGTACAGTGAAAAAATACCAAGCCCTGTAAAACCATGGATTTTTAAAATGCTAGTTCGGTTATTCTAGAGTCATGACTGAATTATGTTTCTAACACACCTTCAAGGAAAGTTTCCAAGTAAAAGATTGGTATGATTATTTGACAACATCACTGAAAAACATCATCTGCAAAATTAGGGAAGGAATTTCAGAAAAACAAAATAGAGACTATAGTCACTGAACTTTATATTTAAATTACAAACCATCTTACTCTAAGAAGAGTAATTTATTTCCTTTCACTGTGTTACCTCCTCAATAGAAAAGATTTTCAAATACTTGGATGATGAAATTACCTTCTTCCAAAATATAAAACTGATGACAGAGAAAAATTTCCTATTGTTTCCTTAATCCTGATATCTGCTACTAGAAAGGAGACATTCTCCTAGAAGCATCTTCAGTTGCCAAAATTTTGATAATGAGAAAGAACTGTAATTTCTAAACACATCACAAGACTGTCCTATACAACACTTAATGCATAGCTTGCTTTTTGTTTTCACCTACAGAACTGACAAGCTTAAAAAAAAAAAGCACAACAAAAAAGAAGAAAAAACCCCACCAATCCACCATCAGAATCTTACCAACCCAATCAAAACAGAACACCTGTTTAAAAGTCTGTTTTAAGATACTTTGCAGACACAGGCAAAGTCAGGAACACAATCTAAAAAGCATTAACTAGACTCTCATCTCAGTTCAAAAATAAATGTTTCTTAATTGAGACAGACACAGAGATTTACCACATAGTGTGTACTTTCCATATTCACCCTCAAAAGTCACTTTTCTTCACACAGCATTCAGTCATGAGTGCCCTCATTCTCACCATCTACAGTCTCCTTTTGTATCCCATCTGTATCTTAGTTCTGCATACTCGATATAATCTGCAAACTTCAGAGCAAGAATCATTTTTTTCTCCCACAAATACAAGTTCTCACACCAGGCACCTTAAATACAGTTCATTAACAATGTTTTGTAGTATCACTAGAAAGGCCAATGAAAATACAAAGCTTGCTTAAAAAAATGAGACAAATCTATGAGTTTTGATTTTCAGGTAGTTGACAGAAAGCTTAGTAGAACTCTGCATTATCTAGCAGTAAGAAGACAAGCTAAAAAATGGCCGTATTTTTTTTCTGCCCAACAAGTGCCACACAATGGCACACAACAGATTCTGCCCCTTTTTTTTTTTTCCTCAAATAAAGATAATTTATTTTCTCCTGCAAGTTTAAACACACACTGTTCTATGCTGTGATTTTTCTAGAAGCTGTGATTTCTCTAGAAGCTAACTATCTCCCTGCAGCACACAACTGCAGAGAATGCTATGCTGGGCAATGACATAAGTAAGAGAGCTGGAACTAGTTCTGAGAGCGATGTGATGTCCAAGTTCCACATGGAGACATTAACTCAGGTCCTGAAAGCAGTACAGCCACAGCTATCCCAGCACAATGTTGAGACGCTGTAACTGTACCACTCCTGCATGCAGATGCAGACAAGCAAGACTACCATACACAGCTTTGCATCTTGTCACAGTGCACAACCAGGCATGCTGCTGCTCCTGCTACAGCCAAAACCAACTCCTTCAGCTTAAACAAGGTATTCTATCATAGCATAACCCTGAAACAAATGACCCACTGAAGGTGACTAGTTCATTACACAGATATTTGGGCATGCTAAAAAAATCTCTACCCCTGCTTCAGGGTTTCTTCTTGGCCTGTGAACTCCAGTAAGTTAAGCAAAGAACAGCAAACAGCGTGTCACTTTTAAACAGTTTTGTCTACTTTGTAAGGTGCCAGCAGCATCTTTTCATATCCAGGAGAAAATATCATATCATACTATAGCCTGTGTAAATTAGTAATACAACAGATAAGCTCTCTTACATAAAATGCTAACAAGGTTCCTGATATTCTTTCTCTTTACAAACCCATGTAAAACAAACACAATGGGAAAGCAAGATACTTCACATAATCTCCTAACAGGAGACCTTTCTTCTAGTACTTCATTTGCAGTCTTCTCCACATTGGGTTAACTAAAAATCAGGCAGTGGCTGACAAAATACAAAAAATCCAATTTATAAAATGCATCTACAATTTTTCTTTTGCTCTGTTATGCTTCAGACTTAGGTACAGAAATAGATATATTAATTATGATGTGGAGGCAAGACCTGAAGGGTTTACTGTCAATCTGCTAGAACTCTTTATATGAAGGGGTCATTTTCAACATAAAGGGACATGAGTGGGAACACACAACCAAACAGACCACTCACCCTAATCGAGAATGAGGTCTCAACTGACATTTCTGCATGGTTTTATAGTACATAGTATGGGGTGGAACGTATTTTTTAACAAGTATTACAATGGTATCTCAGAATTTTGACTTAAATAGCACAACTAGAATTACAAATTAAGAAGAGAGACTGAATTTCATATAGATCTGCCAAATACAGAGTATCAACCACACATGACATAAGTTTAAAAGGATGGGGTAAGAGAATGAAAATAGAACTCACTAGTGAGAAATACACTTGAAAATTCTCTTCTGCAAACATATACAAAACTACTCTTTGTAAAAACATTCATTCTAGCATGTACTTCCCACATGAAAGTATTCTGATTAGTTTATTTGTTGACTTCAAAGTAATTGAAGGTTCCTTTAAAGCTAGAAGAAAGGTAAACAGAATCTTAAATGTATCAATTTAATAATACATGCTATTTTATTTAGCATTCTGAAAAACAACGTTTAGCAAACAATGAATGTAATCCACAAAAATTCTGGGAAACTTGTATCTGAAAGAAAACCTTTTGAAGTTTTATTAAATTGCTAATTATGTCCAAAAAAAAAGCAATTAAACAGTACCTTCTTATTTCTGAGGTAGGCTTTCTTGGCTGAAATACGTCCACGCCTTGCTTCCAGCTGGCGGATTTTTTGTTGTAACTTTTGCAGCTCCTCTTTTTGCAAGTGTACAGATGTTGCCATATCCTCTTTTTCAAGCATGGCTTCCATACTTTCGTAAGTGTCATAATACACCACTTCATCTCTCTTCTCTGTTTTAAAGATGTCAGCAATAAAAAAATCAAATCAATGGTTCATATTTGATTAACATTTTGTTTTCCTCAAAACAACCCTCCCACTGCAAGATGTGATCGAGAAGAATGCCACAGCCCTTTCAGAGGACTATTATCAAAAATCAATAGGTCAGAGGAAAAGCATTACACAGCAAGGCACTGTACAGCTTTAAAGTCTTTATACTGGAAGAGAAATTAATACCAGTGAAGCTCAGCCGGCTATTCAGGCAAGCTCAGAGTATTAAAACACAAATGCAATTCTAAGTGTACAGCTATTATGTGTAGCCTAATTTGAACACAATACCCATACATGTCTTTGAGTCTCACAAGGGACCCATAGTGTGTAGCAATTTTCTCTGGTCTTCACCATGAAGTTCAGGATAGACAAGACTATCTGAAGTCTTCAGCATGAGATTCTTCTGTTACAACTGACTGGTAATTTCATGTAAGGGGACTCGGACAACAGGACACCCAAAATCCTCTCACAGGTTTTTGATGTCCCAGTCACTGCTCCTGGGAAGCGGGGAGGGCAACTTCAAGGCAATCCTTCAAAGCATTACAGGGATGAAAAGGAGGTAATTACTAATAGTTTTATCAACACTCATGATTTTTAGCTTCCTGAGTGAAGCATTTGGAGTAACACTGAGCTCATCTTTAAATGTTGCCTTCTCATCTCTTGCCAAGAAGGAAAGAGTGGTGATTATAAATCCTTGAAGAATGTTGGGATGAAGAAGCAGAGAAGACCTCTTGCTCTTTATTCCACTGGCATATAAAGTAGATTATATTTGTAATACAGCACGAAGGAAATGAATTACTATCTGAAACAGGCAGATGCAGCTGGCATGTCTGTCAAGTGTCTATTCCACAGCAACACCGAACTTTCTTATTTCAACTTTTCAACTACTTTCAGAAAGACTGTACTTTCTCCTACTTCAGCTACTTGATTATTTGAGGACAGGTACAGGATTTTCTTCCATACACAGTCCATCTTAAAAGCTGTTGTCACTCCATGTTATTTTGTGTGTACAGTCTCTGCTGCAACCAGAATTCCAACTGCCATGCTAATTTCAGCTCTGCAGAATTCATGGCAGGACCAGACAATAAAGCACAGCAAGATATTCACCTTAAAATAAAAGCTAATAAAAGATCCCAAACAGTTCCCTTACTTCAGTGCTCAGTTTGAAAAATAAAAACCCTGTAAAGTTTCATCAATATGTAAAAACTTCCAAGTCAGTGGAACTCTCTTTGAGATTCCACTGAGTAAGAAGACTCATGGCTGACAATTCTATTTCACCATGCAGTTATAAAATTGGAGAATTTACACCTGAATTTTGCTTTAGAAGACTTTCATGCAAAGTTAAAGATAAAAATATACAAGTACACCCATCACAAAACCATTTTTACAAGAATGTACTCATACTTAGTACAAATAAGATAAAACCCTTGTAAATTCTGCTTAATAAAGTCATATTTTGTGAATTCCAATGCAAGTATTTGCTTAATGACAGTGGAAAACTACTAGTGTTGCTCATAATATGATAATCTATTATCACTTGATCCTTTTCAGATCCTTTCCTGAATTTGCAAAGATGTTCTTCTAGGTCACAACCAACTGCAGTAAATTCAAACTATGCTTTCAAAACATTAGTTGAGAACTCTCTGAACTATGTCTGCAGAACAAATACAGTCAAAGACTAGGGAGAAGCAACAGCATCTACTAGGCTTACTCACATGAATTTCAAATCATACACATGTGCAAAATCAAAGTCTGTTACTTTACTATCAGTACACTTAAAAAGAAAGTGTAACAGACCATGCTTTTCTTTTGACATCACAGGAAACAACACACACTAAAAGACCACTAAATGTTTTAGATGTTTGAATTTAGATTTGGTGCTAATAGTCTCAAACATATGTAGTCACTTGCACATCACGTTATTTTTCATATTAATTGCTCTATCCACCTAAGGAAAGTGTGAGAAGGTAATTTCATATGTTGAACAATTCCCACACATTTAGGAATGTCTTCATTTTTGAAAAACTGTTTTTCGAAAAACTATTTTTCATTTCTGTCCTATGGGATAATTTTGGATTTATTATTAAACAGTATCTTACAAATTTAAAATAGCAAAGGAAGCCAGAACAGTGAACTGTTGCCATGAGGGAAGGAACAGGGTGATGGTTTAACTGACTGAGGGTTTTATTTTGGATTAGGTTGTGGGTTCAGGGCTTTTTTGAGCTTTCTGGAGAAAACATTAATGACAAATCGTATTGCCCTGTGCCATTTTTACAGCTTAGTCTCTGATGGCCCAGAGGTTTTACTATCACTACACCAAAGACAAAGGATTTTGATACACACTTCTTCTTGGTCTCCCATTCAGGGGATTTCTTTCAGTTTTTAAGTAAGCAAACATGTCTTCAGCACCAAAACTACATGTCTGATTTCTCAGCCCAAAAGCTATCTACCTCAAAACCACTAATTAATCCTCCACAGAAGCACCCAGTCAAAGCTGCCACATTTACATTTCTGTAAGTCATTTACAGAGTTCCCAATCCTTATGTTCCAAGCATATAGTTACAGTTATTTCCATCACAAGCCATAAAGATGGAGACTCACATTACAGTGAGACGGATCTGTGATACCTATGTTTTCTCCTTTTCCAGAGGCAACTCAAAATACAATCCAGCTTCAAATCTCTCTTAGGAGAATTTTCTATCCACAGCAAAATTTTTAATGCAAGCCCTACACTCTAAAAACAGTAAAACAAAGCTTGCTTAAATACAAACATAAAAGAAAGGTCTAAAGGATAGAATTGTATTGAAAAATGCTGTATGATTTAGATGTATTGTTTCCACAGTTTGTATAGTAGGATAGTTGGCATAGTAGGATAGTTGGATCTGGAAGCATAAGGTTTGCATTGCTGCTCTAAATCTGAGATAAATCTCAGCTTCAAGTGTAGCAAATGGAACCAATTTGCAGATATAGCTTTTGAAAACCAATCACTTTTGAGAAATTAGTAGTATCAACACCTATTGTGTATTTTTAGTTCGACAAGTCCAGTAATTAAGACATTTCCTCATCCCTGATCTTAGTTCTTCAAAAGTTACATAGTTTACGTATCTTATATACAAATTTCCAAATATAGGCAATGAGAACCATACCAGAACTTCTTTAAGTGTATGTATACACCTTATAAACAGGTGTAAAATTTAATTTAACAGTACTTTTGCAGCTCTTCATATGGCAAAGAATCTGGTCTCATTTCATTCCCACAGGCTTCCCTGGACTCTTAGGAAGAAAATCATGTTTCACAGATTTGTATTAATTGAAATACATAAAGCACCTGACATCAATCTTCTGATGCTTTCAAGCTGTGCTGTCAGGAGCAGCTCTTCACATTTCAAGATCTCAAACTGCACTTCATACAACTGAAGCTGTAGATCATAGTAATCAGCTTCTAAGTGGTCCAAGTGGGCTAATGCTTCTGTACCACCTTTCAGGCTCTGCATCTAAATAAAAAGAGAAAACAACAAAACAAACAAACAAACAAAAACCATACAACTCCAGGATAATGAGAACAAAACCACAGATTTTATGATTACAGTTAGATACTGTCTGGTACTGTAAATGTAACATTAAAATTGAACACATCAAGTCCCTAAGATACGTTTTGATCAGGGACACACTTTACTATGCCTTTAATAGCTGACTTTTTTTCTACATGGCAATGAAATAAATCCATGGCATTGAACTGCACTTTGTGACTGTCAAGTGTCAAGTCACACCGTACATAGTGTGAAACATCCCTCACACTCTTTTACTCTACCACTTGATTCTCTGAAGGTACATAATTAAATTAGAATTCTCCTATCTTCAATCCCAAAAGTCTAAAAGCAGGCATCTAGAAAGCTACAGTTAAAACTTGTAAAAGCAGAACTGAGGAAAAAAATGTGAAAGGATGTGGAAACAAGGATAAATACATGCACTGATCATCTTGTAATGACAACTTAGTTCTGTTCTTTCTTGAATCCTTCACAGGAGAATAAATACACAGATTGAAATACTTACATATTTTTCAGTATTTGTTTGTATTGTATGTTTGAATAGAAAAGTAACACACAACCAAAGTGAACTGCAACCATTCTCTTTCATTCAGTCAAACAAGATTTATCTGCTCAATACAGTCAGCCATTCAGATAATATTAAAGAAATACCAGCATCTAAGGGAATCTTACAGTGCTGAGTTTGGAGGGAATTCATGCACCTCTACAACCTGCATGCAGAAGAGTTAGGGCCACATCCAAATTCTTTACCTGCTCAAAATATGTATATCTGGTAGTTTCTCTCAGATACTGAATGAAAGTAATGGTAAATTTTAATGGAGATTTGTGATCTCTCTACCTCATTATTCAGATGAAATGTCCAGTTTCATATTACAGACAGTCAGTCATTAAAAAGGGATGTCTACTGAGCAAAAATACATTACCTATTTAGCTATACATTTAAAAAATACTTGCTAGCATGTTCTCTACATTGTAGTGCCATCTTCAAGTTGTAAAACTGAATCTGTAACGAACAGCCACGAATGGGTTCCTTGAGTATTTAATATGACTATACTAAACTAGAAAGGTATCTGTACTGAATTAAACCAATGATCCATTTTACTCAATACCCTGTTTCAGGAAAATGTTAACTGAAAAAACCCAGGAAGATAACGTAACAGGCAGTGCAGTGATACCTTCCCCAAATGATTCACCAGCCTCTAACATAGCCTGTAGCACAACTTAAACCACATTGCTGCCTCTTATACAAAACAGACTTACTGGACTTAATTCATAAATTTGTCCTATCCCTTTTTTTTAAACATGTATGCTTTTGGCACCTGCATCATTACCTATTGACAGAGATTTCATAGCTCAATTAAATGCACATAGTTCTGTGTATACACTTATTTCCATATAAGACTGCTAGACAGAAGATCTGTGAATCAATTCTTGCAATTTCTATTTTAAGCTTTTTCTGCTATATTTTGTACTTCTAGATGCATCTTTTGTGTATCAACTATTAGTCTGAAAACTCCAGTAAGTCCTTAAGTGAACACCAGAAACCTACAATCATTAATGTATCATGTATATGCTAGTCCAGTGTTACACAAAAATGTCTTGTTATGCCATTTTATTACTTTGCATCCATATTAAGTTACTAATTTGACCAGAACAGTAAATGACATAATGATTGCATAAATGGCGTGAACTACAGGCTACTTTTCAAGACAAAAGGACTGATTCTCTTGAACTCTCCAGTTTTTCCGTATCAGAGGGATAATGTTTATTGTTCAGGCAGGATATTAGCATTTTTCAAGGGATTTCGCATTTTTCAAGGATTTCCTCACTGTAAAAATGCAGCAAAATTTGGTGGGTTTTGGGGTGAGGAAAGCGTGGGAAATGTTTGTTCGCTTTTTAAATTAAGGTACTGTCAAATGTGACCACACCTAAGAACTTCCCTTTTACCATGAACTGTGAAATTGACTTAAACCTTCACAATTTTTTTTTTAAAAACAGATGTTCCATAATTTAAATACACAGTCTATATAAAAACTGAATAAAGACATAAAGACATACACACCCCATATTCAAAAGTATCAGCTCACCAAGTTATAGCAGCTGAGTACTTCATTCAGTTGCACTGGTGTCTGCCTGATAAAGGACCTGACAATTGTACCTTAGCCCTACAAAGAGCTGGTAGATGCTGTTAGTTACCTGCTCTGTTTTAGGGGTACACCGCCACTCTATTCAGCTTTCAGGTGCAAAAAAAAAGGGAAGTTAGTACTACTGTATGGTTCATGGGCAGATATCCTAGCTACGTAATAGCTCCTCATGAAAAAGTAAAATGAAGACCTTGAATTCCAACAATTTTTGTCAAAATTTCATGTAAGATACTAATAATGTGTGGTAATTCAAAACAGTATCATCACTTTTGGGCATATTTCAGTATATTCTGGTAAAAATTTCTCTTCTTTATTGAGAGCAATTCTTACCTAATCTGTACCCCTAATTTGATGCATCCTTGGTAGCTTTCAAGCTTATCAACACAGTGAAAGAAACACAAAGAAACTTAACATGAGAACAGTATGGGAAACATTCTGCAGTTGTGCTGGTTTTGGCTGGACTAGAGCTAATTTTCTTCACAGTGTCTGGTATGGGGCTGTGTTCTGGATTTGTGCTGAACACAGGGCTGATAAGCCAGAGAAGTTTTTGTTATTGCTGAGCAGGACTTGCACAGAGCCAAAGCCTTATATGCTTTTTGTATGGCCACTCTAGCAGGGAAGATGGAATTACACGGGAGGCCGGGAAGAGACACAACCAGAACAGGGGACCCCAACTGATCAAAGGGATGTTCCAGACCACGTGACATCATGCCCAGTATATGAAGTGGGAGGAAGAAAGGGACGTTTGGAGTAGTGGAGTTTTGTCTTCCCAAGTCACAGTTACCTGTGATGGGGCCCTGAATTCCTGGAGATGACTGAACACCTGTCTGCTCATGGGAACACAAGAATTAATTCCTTGTTTTGCTTTGCTCATGTGTTTGGCTTTTGCTTTCCCTATTAAACTGACTTTATCTCAACCCTGAGTTTTCTAGCTTTTAACCCTTCTGATCCCACTTGTGAGGGACCAAGTGAGCAGCCACATGGGTCTTGGTTGCTGGCTGGGGTTAAAGCACCACAGCAGTGGAACAAAAAGCTAAAACTGGGGAGATCCAAGTTCAATTTCCTGTAACACCACAACCTTCTGCACTAACGAAAGCAAATAATTTAATCTCTATAGTCTTTGTTGTTGCATTCACACCAATCAGAGAGTGGTTGCATTCACCGAATCATAGAGCAGTTTGGGTTAGAAGGGACTTGAACTCTCATCAAGTTCCAAGCCCCCCCCACCACAGGCAGGGACACCTTTCACTAGACCAGGCTGCTCAGAGCTCTATCCAACTTGGCCTTGAACACTTCTCAGGATGTTGATCCACAACTTCTCTGGGCAACCTTTTCCAGTGTTGCTCCCTCAAAGTAAAGAATTGCTTCCTAATATGTAATTCAAACCCGTCCACTTTCAGTTTAAAGCCATTTCCCCTTCTGCTACCACAATATGCCCTCGCAGAAAATTTCTTTTTGAGGACTAAATGTTCAAAAATCCATAGACAACCTGCTGAACACCAACAACGCCCTCAAAAAAAGTCATATCATGTCGTTGTTCTGAATTGTCATTTTTCTCAGCTAAAATCCAGATACATTCATTTCTTGAGCATTTTAGTCTCTTCAAACAAATATCCTGTTTTTATCTTCTAGAATATAGAAGCTAAATGGTTTGCCAGGAGATATTATAAACATTTTCTTTATAAGACTGCCACCATTCTTCACCAAGATGTGATTCCCAGTCACTTTTCTCACATTCAACTCTGCATACTTAAGCCTTTTACATTCTCAGAACACATAATGTGTATCAGAGCAGAAGCTGGTTGGTACTCATATCTCCCTACCACTGTATTCAGACCCAGAGCTCTCTATACCTTGTAATATACCATCCCAAAGCACCATGGCCATTAGATGTTCCTTATTTCTGTGTCCAAAAGCCCCAAGCTCAGCACTTTCACCCCAGTATATACTACAATGAATTCTCCTGTGCAGCCCCTAATATTTTAGCATATCAGACCAAACACACACTCATTTAGCAGACTGAGATCTCATTCAACAAAAATTCACAGGTCTCCACAGGGATAAAAATAAGATGTGTCATGAAAAGAAGATGCATGGTTACTCTAAGTGAAAATATTCAATACATTTCCAATTAATACTGCTGGATTGTCTCATCAACACTTGGCTAAGGATGACAACAGCCTGATAAACTCAGGTTTTCAGACAACTAAGATTTCCAAGTCTAAAGGGCACTGAAATGCAGTAAACCTATTTTTGTGCTCTGGGTCTTGCATGTACTCTCTCTTTCCTGCAGATCAAGCTGTCTTCTACAGAGGCTCCTAAAATAGACACATAGTCTATCAGCCTTACAAACCTACCAGCCTTTGCAGTGCTGAAGTCGTGAGCTCTCTGGATAACCTTTCCATAACAGCACCATCAGTTTAGTCAAATTTTGCTGAAACATTTGAAAAGTTCTCTTAAAACAATCATCTAATTGCTAGAACACACATTAACATTAGTATGACAGAAAGTTCTTTGCACCAAACATCCATACGATAGCAAAGCTTAAAGAGAATTCAAAGCATTGTTACTTTTGAGAAGATATCATAAAATCCAATAAATGTGGATTTTTTCCCACTAAGGTATTTAAGCACAGTTTCATGCATGAACTCTTTCTCCAGGAAAACTGTAAGTAGCACAGCCCCCTCTGGAAGATTGCCTTAGTAATTAAGTTAAGAAGAGAAAGAGAGTGGAACACAGCCATCCAGCAACCCATATATTTACTAATGGTCAGACACCTTCCATCTGGAATGTCAGAGCTATTCTGAAAAGCCTCTGAGGTGGTTGTGCCTCTGAGGGCTAAACTGCAGAAATTACATAGCAGCCAATTTCTGTCCTATCCTTTCTCTTCATTTTACTCATCCCCATGGACAGCTGTAAACATTAACAACAAAAACTGTCTTTCTGGTTGACTAACCAGGAAAAGGTGAACAGAAAAAATACGTAAGTGGCACAAAACTCGCCACACCTACATTGCAACATCATTTGTCTAACATCGCTTCTTTCTGTATGCTTTAATTTTCTACTTACTGGCATGAAAACTTACCTCCTCTTTCAGTGCATGTTTCTTCTGCTCCAAACAGATTTCTTTAGCACGCATCAACTGCAAAGTCTCCTTAGAAACCGCATACTGAAGCTTTTCCATACGTTCCACTGCTGCTGCCCATGCTGCCTTCCCAAATTTTTTCTGGTCTGCTCGCATTCGATCATACACAGCTACAGAAAGGAAAAAAAAAAAGGCAGGCATCTTACTAGTCTACTCTTCAGACCACTAGTGATCCTGCTGCAAAGAAAATGAACACATACGTACTTAATAAAAATCTCATTAATACAACCATTTGGTCTTGAATTGCATCCCAAATTCTCCCCACTTCTGTAACCACCAATTATCAGCTACTAAAGTCTCCAGCTTACCTTCATAACATATATAGTACAGTCATAAATGAAAATAAATCTGAGAAGTGAAAAAAATTACTATTTAAAACAAAGATTTCAGCTTAACTTCAAGTGCAATTCTGTAAGAACACTGTATGAAATTAAAACAAGATCTATCTTTTAACTCAAAATGCTGGAGTCCCCTGCCTGATCCAGATTTACTATTCTTGGGCCCCAGATAACATCTAGGCAGACATATACAAGATTTTCACCACTGTTAGTATATAGGTCATGTGATACTGTACTTAGGTTTGCAAAGCAAAAGCCACAAAGTAATGGAATCAAAGGGGTGGCATTCAGTCACCACATGCTATTACATGCTGTTCTTAGGTAATAAGAAACACCTTTATGTTCTCATGTGTTTTTCCTCTGCCATCTGTTAATATTTGGGTATGTAAGACTACCCTGTGATCAGCAGGAGGCCAAGAAAAACCCCAAACACAAAAATCAGGTAAATAACCTGTATATTAAAGGTCCATGGCTGTAAACAGCCTTCAGGTGTGTCCCTTTCCACTGATTTTCCCCCAAATCCTGACTGCTGTACATAAAAAATCATGTGAACAAGAACAAGTAAATATCTATAAATAAGCATTACCAACTAGTAGTGTATCTTACTGGCTGCTTTGTCATACTAGAAAAGGAGCGAAGCTGATTAGTCCACTTAGAATTTGCTCTAATTAAATTTATTCCAACATTCTTTAAACTATTAAGTCACCCAGTCAGAGTAAGGTGAAATTTTCTGTTATCTTTAACTTGGGTTGTCACTGAAAAGAGTAAATCTGCAGTGCCTGCATCTCGTGGGTCAGATGCAGCAGTCATGTACAGAGATGACAAAGATGACCAGTCAAAAAAGGATTTCTCCGGTCAATCTTGCACAACCACTATCACCAAGGCAAAGAAAGAAACAGGGACCTGCAGTCAGGCAGGAGAGGACACCAGGACAAACTCTGTCAGTGAACTAGAAAAAGGTCTGTTTGCCCTATTAAACTGGTTATTTATGTTAAAATGGTACAAGGATGAGACCAGGGGTGTACATACCAAGTCATTTGACCTTGCTTTACTGCACCACTTTTTACATCACATTCTTCAAACACAGAAAAGCCAAGGTTATATCCATGTTCTGAACAACAGTGGCTTTCACTGAGCAGTTAAACTGAGCTGTTGCTTAATGTTTAGAGCTATGAAAAAAATTACTGAAACACAAGGAAGACTAGAAAAGGAAATTAACAGAAAGACAATTACTAGACACTTACTATGGGTGTCTACCACATCCAGTACAGAAAACAGAATCCAACAGGGACTCTATGCTCCGAAATCCTTTGCAAATACAGAGTACCACTAATACCATTACATTGAGAAAGTGGCTGTAAAACTTCTACCTAAAATTTCTATTCTATTCACTTCTGATGATGTTCTGAATAGGTTTATAGGTGAAAGATTCAAAGAGACACAGAAGAAAAAACAAATAGGAATGACGACTCCATTTTCCTCATGAAGGACTGACAAAAAAATAACTCACAGTACAATGCAGAACATAGTGAACATTAAATATTAATTTCATTTTTTATGTGATTGATAGGATGACAGGAAATAACTACCTTTTTGTGTTTTAGCTGTTATTTCAAAATATTTAACTGTAAGATCTTGAATAGAAAGCACAGCCATGTGGGCTTTTTTCTGCCAATCAGCATCTTCTTTTTGCAGACTCTCAATTCTTCTGGGGCCTAAGTAGTCATTCTCTATTGAGATCTGAAAATAAACCAGCCCATAATTAAAAACACAATTAATTGCAGCTATTCTGCCAACAGCAAACAGTTTCAGGGCTAAGAAAGAAAATAAAACACAGATAAAATTACCACCACAGTTTCTGCTCAACAGTAAAAAACTCTTTGGAAGCACTCCCTCCTCTTGAAAAAGTACATCCATCTTTCATAATTATTGCTCTTACTGGATACATAAAACCCACATATATAAGTCTGATTTGTCAGCATCTTTTTATTAAGTATCTTATTACCTGCAGATTACATGCATGCTTCATGCTTCATCCAGGCTTTCTTCCAGCCTGGACTATTTCATTCTGAAGTAAATAAACGCTCTTCAATCAGAATGAAGCTGGCAATCACAGTTGTGCTGGGGTAGCGCTAAGTGATCATCAACATTTTAGAAGTTCTTCTTTGTTATAGATTACTTAAAAAAGTATATTTTCCTAGTGCCTGGGAGCTCAAACATCCTTTCATTGCTAAGATCAAGGCAATTTTATTCTGATGTCCCAGCTCTCTGAAGCCAGTAAAAGACTTGGAGTTTGTTTTACAATTAATAAATACATAGCTTTCTCTCCCAAACCTGAGAATTTTTACACACCTGTCACACTAGAACAACAGATTACATATCTTGTATCTTAATTAAAAATTTAAGCCTGCTTATGCAATACTGAAGTATTAATTACTAATATTTTTCACATCTATCAGTCAAGAAGACACTTTAATAGTATAGGCAAAACTGAACAAAACCGGAAGTGCTAATAACTTTCTAGGTCCCTGAATATTTCAACCTGAAATTCTAATGCCTCAAGTATTAATCTTGATTTCACAAAGCTTCAATTTGGCCTAAACAGCCATTCCACTCTATAGTACAATTGCAAATGAAAGGTTTTTAAGTAACTGTTCAGGACCTAGTTCTGCATACCCAACTGTCCCCTTCTCTTAGATGGATGATTTCCACAAGTAAAAACAAACAGATGCCTTCTAAATATTTGTTCATTTCTTGAAAAACACTTAGAGGACATTAATAAGGTATTTGAACCTACTTCTTATATATTTCCAAAACTCTTAGAAAGGCAACAGATGAAGTATAATGTGAACAAGTAGTAAGTGAATAACACTTTTACTAGATACGCTTTAACATGTCATTCCATGGAGCATGTATGTACCATGTTTCCCACAGGCAACACTTAGGAGCGGACAGACAGGTTTCCAAATAAATATTGAACTGCAGACATATATATATATATATACACACCAGTGAATTACACACTGGTGAAATTGATGCCTTCCATTTACACAGAACTCTGAAACACCAATTTCATTTCTGAAGCTAGATAAAAACCAACACAGTTAGAAGTCTTCCTTTTCTGCTCATTGGAAGAGATGAGGTAACTTGACGCTGAATTGACAAAGGATTACTGGGTAATGTGATTAATGTTCTTATTAGGCATGAGTTCTAGGAGAGTAAGCCTCAAACTAACATTTTTTCCTGAAGTTTTGTCAGCCAAAACATTATTCACACATAGTACAAGCTAAAGAGTTTTATGATTGCATAATATAATTGTATCTTTCTTCCCTAGAGCAAGTATTTACAAGTAACAAAAAAGGGAATCATCTTTTCATTATCCATAATCCCAAGTATGTCATCCATACATCATCATTTGTACTAAAGGTACTCATATAGCAACACAGAGGAAACCCAAGAAGCCTTGGCTTTAGCAAATGCATGAACAAGAACAGATCAACAACTTGCCTTTAGGCTGCAGGAACAGTGGCATGCTTAACTGAAGTGTGAAAGGAGCCCCAGAAAGATAAAAAGGATGGAAACATTTCCCTAATGTTGCTTGACCTGCCTTCATGTTTGCCCACACTTACACACCTAGCCAGATAGTTAAACTCTTAGAACATGGTTCTTGAAGTGTCTTGCAGTACAATCAAAAAATCAAAGGTACAGCTAATGTTCACGTTTGGACTTGGCATTCTGCAGCTTGGATAAGGGACACACACAATGTTAACGTTTTGGCTGCGAAGACACAAAATAGTGGAGGATGGATGTGCTGGTTTTGGCTGGATTAATATTCTTCGTATCAGCTGGTATGGGCTCTGTTTTGGAATTGTGCTGCAAACAGTCTTAGTAATACAGTGGTATTTCAGCTATTGCTAAGCAGTACTGACACAGAGCCTTTTCTGCTTCTCATCCCACTCCACTAGTGAGGAGACTGGGGGTTCCCAAGAAGTCGGAAAGGGACACAAGCGGGAAAGCTGACCCCAGCTGACCAACACAGATATTCATACCATAGAGCACTGTGCTCAGCAATAAAGCTGGGGCAAGTGGGTAATGATCAGAGTGATGGGTGTTTGTCTTTCTAAGTCACTGTTACCCTTCTCTCTTGGAGATAGCTGAACAACTGCCCTGCCTGTGGGAATCAGTGAATGAATTCCCTGTTTTACTTTGCTTCACGTGCACAGTTTTTGCTTTGCCTATTAAACTGTCTTGATCCCAGCTTATGAGTTTTCTCAGTTTTACTCTTTCGATTCTCTTCCCACCACCCCACTGAGCTACAGAGAGCAAGAAGGCATGTGAGGCTTAGTTGCTGGTCATGGCTAAACTACGACAAAGAATGAGGTTCTCACTGTTATAAAGGCAGCATCCAATCTAAAGGTGAAGACAGAATCTAGGTGCCAGTGGGGAACTGTCTTTGACAGGTGAAATATCCCACATGCTTTCTTAATAAAGAGAATAGCTAGAAGCTAAGGATGAAATTTAAACTGGAAAGCTTGTTCCCTTCACTTCTGAAGCTCCTGGACCAGAATACCACAGCCACAGCCTCTCCACAGCTATGCCAGCCTGAGAGAACTGAGGATCAATTTGGAAAATTCCAAATGAGAAAGTTCAAGAACAAGCTTCCAGGCTGGAGTAATAATCCTCAGTTACAGAGATCTTTGTTACTCTTTGGATACATGAAAGACAGGATCTAATTTTGGGAAAAGCACACTTGTCAGGAGGTGACTCCAGAACAGTATTCAGTGAATAGAGTCTGCACTGCCTCCTTGAAGACAGCTTCCACCAGTGTTTCTATTAGGTCAATGACTTTCTGAGTGGCAGCAAACTTTAGGAGTCGCTTTGGTGCCTCAGATCTAGCTGGCTGCTACTCCCTGCTTCTCACTTCAGGCTTGTGATGCTCCTGCCCAAGCTTGCTTTGCTGGGTTTGCCTGACATACACTCCCCATAGCCTTCTGAGAGCCACTCCATTGACTCCATTGGAGAATTGGGTGCTCCAATGCTCCCTGTAGGAAAACCAATCTCTTCCCATCCAGCCACTTCATTCCACCTGATTCAATTTCTCCATCAGAAAAGCAAAAAGGAAAAATAGTTATTAAAAAGAAACAATCAAAAAACCACAGTAAAAAAGAAAATACTCATCATAGCCTTTCCAAAGATAATTATAATTCTTCTTTATATTCAAAATCAAATAACTATGACAAACTAGAAGGTAGAGAGCATACAAAATGCCACTTCTGGCCATGGACCTGGCACACTTTGGGAAAACACATTAAAAAGAGATGGCCATATTGTGAGTGCAAATACTGACAGCACCAACAACTTAGAAGAATTACCAGTTCTCAAGGGCAACCTAGCTAGAGAATTATAATCTACCAGTCATTAATTAAATTTATGCTCGTCATCCTTTCAGGGCAGGACAGAATCTCCAGAGAAAAACAGAGATTAATAACTGAGACATAGGGGTGAAATACATACAGTCCCCCTGGCCAAACAGCTGTCTGGCCATTAGATCTCAGTCCAACAAAGGGCCACTAGAGCAAATCTATACAAATACATATTAAATCATAATATTCAATTTAACTAATATAATTGTGGTACATTTATATACAAGATAGAAATTATTTACAGCATATGTTATCACAGGAAATAGAAAGTAAGCCTGTGGGGGAGAACAGTTTAAATGAAGACCATAGCTGTAATAGGAGGGAAAGTTGGGGAGAAAAGGAAAAGAACATGTCTCTGGAGCTTGCAGTCTATGAAAAGGCAGGTTTTCTCCCGACCTGCAAACACCTCCATGACAGAAGTGACCACTCCCTCCTTTTGTCCTAGCTAAGAATTTAAAAAGGAAAAGGGAGTAGCCATGGACTATTAAATATCAACGTGAACAGGCTTGTGAGTTTTGAAGACTTTGTTTTCTATATTCTCTTCAATAATTAATCACCTTGATGTCAGACAACAACTCTCATTATGGAATTAAAGGAAGCTCTTATGTGCTTCTGCATTCCATTATTGTTTGCAATATATGCATAACCTGTTTATGCTTTATTTTGCTCACCTTTATGATGCAAGCATCTTCCATTTTTATAGCTCATAAAAGAGCAGATGTCATTTTAGAGACTAGACAAATAATTTTTAAATTACTATTGTCCATGCTAAATATCACTAAAAGAAGGCACAGAGCAACTAAAAAGTGCTGTCATCTAATGACATTTCTTGTAAACTTGCAAATCTACTTTCGATTTAGTAATATTTTTAGTTAAAAATTAAGAAACTCTAATGTAGTTGAAGTTTCTTCCTAATCTAAAAGGCTTTTCAGTTGCCTAACATTTTTTCAAAGTGAGCTTTTGGCCTGGAATTGCTCATTTGAACTCAAAAGTTTTGGAGAAAGCCTAGTCTACAGAAAAACCTCTAATCTCACAACTAGATCAGAAGCCAAATCTACAGTTTCTCTTCTACTCATCACTTTCTCAATAAAAAGAAATTCCAGCTATTCTTCCTTTAAAAATCCTATATTCTCATTGAGAGGAATCCAAGCTTCATGGTAAAAATTGCTATGATTTTTTTTTTCCCCCGATGATGAAACTTGCTTTTGTAGATTTTCATGTTTTACAAATTTTACTTCAAATGATGCTTTGAAGCTAAAAAAACTATGACAGCTTTCACAAAAGTGGTTGTCCAAAAACACAGAAGAAAGGATAGAAACAGCAGAAGCCATTAACTTGAAAACATCACACAAACACCTATTTTCATCAGCTATTGCCTCAGACTAAAGAACATAAAAGAACACATTTCAACACTGTAATGATATGTTTCTGAAAGAGAAGAAATGAATTCTTCAGAGAAAACAAACTGAAAGGAGGTTCCTAAACTAGCCCATAAGCAAATGAGGATGGATCAAAAGAGGCAATTCTGTACTAGAAACATTCTTCTCTGGAACAGTTTGCAAATTATGTTTAAGTTCTGCAGAGACTAAAGTAAGCTTATTGAGAGAAAATATGATCAACAAGCCTGAAATGATGGGATACACATAAATTGTACATCTACTAAGTGAAGGTCTTTAATACTTTCCATGTTTTTTTCTGGAGAATGGACAAGACTGACAGAAATAAGACTTGGCCCAGGCCATGTAATAACTTAGGTAGGGATATGTCACATCTCTCCGCTCCCTTTGTTATCCTTCTCCTGGATGGACTAGTAATAGGCAGAAAAGGAAAAAAATGTGAGATGTAACAGCAGGTCAGTTAATTATAAGAACAAAAAAAAGTGAGCTCAGTGAGTAGTGCAGATGACAGTGGCAAAACACAAAATGGAAATGGCTTCATACATAAAAGCATGTTTCAGATCAAAGGCTCAGCTATCTGCCTTCTCCAAGAGGTCAAACAAGCAATTCCAGCCACAGCCTGCTACACACAGTGCCAGAAAACGTGCATTTCAGCTTCATCTAGTCAGAGACTTCTCAAAGTTAGTCTTACTAACTTTTTCATTGTTGTTGTTGTTTTTAATTTAACTGTGCTCCCAGCTGTTAACACAAATCCAGCACTATTTCCCCAAGTATGTTCCATACATACACCCCTAAATATATTAAGTGAAAGCATACAGCTTTAAAAAGGGCTTTACAGTTTTACTAGTTTTATCCTACGGAATATGGACATGGACTTCAATGTTAATATGTAAGAACCCATTTACTTTGCATGGTCTAGATTCCTCAAAATATCTGGCACCTGGGACTAAAATACAAACTGCAGGAGTTTTGATTATCTTAAAACATGGGAGAACAACATACGCAATTCAGTCAAGACTGTAAAGGAAGCAACAAACTGAAAGGTAACAAGATGTTAGGAC
Source organism: Promerops cafer (assembly GCA_013398275.1). NCBI lineage: Eukaryota > Metazoa > Chordata > Aves > Passeriformes > Nectariniidae > Promerops > Promerops cafer. The sequence continues at coordinate 76,302 of VZSE01011898.1, forward strand.
ATACAGAAAGAAGACCGAATAATAACATCATTCTACTGTGAAGTGCAGTGGTGAATGTTTTTTCCAGAACCATGGAGAATGCTGAAAAACTAAGAAGTAGTCAAAAGGGAAAAATCATAGAAGATATAAGTTAGGACAAGCATAAGAGGAATGACTGGGTTTACTTTAATGGTGTTTTTCCCCCAGACACACAAGAGTTTATGTAAAGAGTTAAAGTCTTAAAAACACTAAGTTACAGTATTTTATATTGGCAATTAACAGAATTAAAGCTAAACAGTGTACCTTGCCTTCCTTATTTATTCATCTTTATAGTATAAAACCTTTCTATACATTTCATCTTAACTCACTGAGACCTAGACTAAGAGAGTTCACCTTCAAAAATAAGTTCTTATTTTTAAAAATGTGTATTTTTAAGAAGACATATCCTACTAGTTATTTGAAAATGTTGTTTAAGCCAAGTTCACTCAAAGGCAAGTGGGCTTGAGTGTTTCCAGACATTCTATATTCTCTTTGTTCATGAAAATGACAGGATTTTTTAAATCTTCAGTTAAAAAAAACTTAACATATACAATAGACAAAATGTTAAGCACATCTATCAAGAGTTCATCAAAATATGGTTGACAATTTTTATATACAGATATACTGAAGAAAGAGAAATAGTGACAAAAGTATTAGCCAGAAGAAATCAGACTAAATACATATAAATAGCATGAACATGGGTACTGAAAATAACTGCAACAAACAGAAAATAAAGCCTGATAAGTTTCAGTATAAAGTTAGCAAATATGATGAAAGCTTACAAAAAGGGTCTTTTATCAGAGCACTACTGAAAAATAAGAACTAAAAAGTACTAGATTTCAAACTACTTAGATATTTAGGTAAAACATCTTTTTTGCAAAATTTAGAGTCTCAGCAAATTTTTCAACCTCTGAAGGCCTTCAGTCCCTCTCCTTGACCTCCACAGTCTGTGTAACACTGCATCCAAGTCTCCTCCTTTTTTCTCTTTCCCTATCTCCAACACTGCAAAGGGGGGAAAAAAAAAAAAATCATATATTTCTAGGTTTCACCCTCCTTGACTCTAATCCTCAGGGACAAATAATTTAGAATTTTCTGCGTGTTTACCAGCCTTTCAAAGTTCCATCAAGATGCTTTTTTGAATGGATACACTGATTGTGCATTTTTCTGCACTATTTCCTCCATCTCCATTACTAGCACTTGAGGAAAAAAAAAAAAAAAAGACAAAGTACGGATACACTGATAGGTCCCAAATTCTTCTACAGGCCTCATAAGCTGATGGTTAATCTGAATCATTAATAGCCAGTAATGACTCTCTTTCTAAACACATACATATTTGGTGTCCACAGTTAAACTGTGGAAATTATTGCCACAGAGCATGTAAGGTGTACTAAGAGGTTTTTTGCTTTATTTGTAGGTTGTTTTAAAGCACCACAGGTTCATTGAGGTACCCCTATTTTCTATACTTTCTATCCCTTAATATTCATGATTTCTACATCTTTCTGATCTTTGATGAATCACATCCTTTCCAAACTAAGGCAATCCAATTATTTTACTCTGGTCTAGCACTGAGGATGCTTAATAGGGAAACACCCTTACGTTCCATACTGTCACTACTCCGTTACTGTGGTACATTTTTGAGAGGAAGAAACTGAAACTGTGACATTCAAGATGCAAGTATACCATGAATGTATACAAAAGTGTGATGTTTTCTATTTGGCGCTTGGTTTTTTCTCACTCTAATAATTCAAAACCTTTTCCTTTGCTCTCTCACAATGCTGAATAGCAAGCTATTTTCAGCAAACTCAAGATAACTCTTATACATTTTCCTCAAGAGTAGTCGTTAGTTAATTAGGTGCATATAAAAATACATATATGCTTTTGGAGGTTGTCATCAACCTTCTGCACATGCATTAATTTTTATTTATTGAAATTTCACCTGCCATTTTATTATCCAGACCAGCTGTTTGTACAGCAACTTTTTAAAAAACTAAACAATTAACTCTTCAGCATTCAAACATAATCACATTTTTCTAGAGTCTTATTAATAACTTTTACAGCTGAACACCTAGACCAGTCTTCTACTCTACTCATTTTGCAGACAAGCAGATTTAAGCAATCAGAGACACATCACAGTTTTGCAGTCAGCTACCTCTTACCAGGAACTAAATTTCATAGAATAATTTAGGGTAACAGCCTGCTATCTATCAGGTCGCCTCTTTGGAACATTTTTTTTTTTTGAGAAAGTCCATAAAATCCTTACTTTAAGTAAGCAAAATGCTCTGTTATGAGTTCATATAATAGTCTCAAAGATTTACAGTCCAGACTGTAAACAGAGACTGACATACAACCCTTCTGAATCAAACTATAAAGACAATCAGCATAATTCACCATATTGCATCATATTCTAAAACAAGCAAGCAATATTTTCCATGAAGTTTCTGACCATTTTGCATAAACTTAGATTTCTTCTCCAGTCTACAGCTTTTTCAAAAGCTACATTTATTTATTATTCCTGACAATCTGAGGACACACCTTCAGCTACAAACAGATTAAAAAAAAAAGTTTAAAATCCTTTGATGTTTTACAGTTTCTCCAAAACATCTTTATGTGATAGGAGAATTTTTTAAATTTTTAAAGTAAGTATTTTTTTAAGTACTTTTTAAAGTAATTGTCTCAGTTTTGCCAGCTGTTCTCATCACTAAATTTCTTCTCCCTTGAACTTGTTTCATACTTCATGAAACTATTTTTAACCAAGATTTTACATGTTTAATACAATGTTGTTTATTTCTAAGTGTTTAATTTTGCATAAATCAAAGCAAAATCAGTTATAAAGTTCACTACTGCAATTCACCACCATAATTTAAACAAACAAATCCACTTACAGTTGAGCCAAATTGTATTTTTAATATACCAGAATCTGCATAAGCGAGCTTGAGAGGGAAGCAAACCTTCAGACAGACTAATAAAAGGTTCCAAAACTTTTAAAGGCAGGGTGTTAAGAATTATCAATGTATATGCTGCTCTAATCTCTAGCTCCCAGTGCTAGACCTCAGTATTAATGAATTTGAAGTCCTTAAAATCTCCTCACATTCATGTGAACTAACATGTAAGTAAAATAATTAACATATAAGCAATGAAGCTATGAGTGTATTTAATATATTTAACATATGTTAAGTTTTCAATGTTTTCATTTCCTGGAAATGAGCTGAGATGTAATGGTTGACTCTAGGCTTTCACCCATAATATTATCAGTTTCCAGTTAAGCAAAACCAGTTCAACTCAGACATTCAAGAACGCATGTTTTGAAGTTTTGCTGGCATCTACATGTAGGTTTTGAAGCAATTTGTTACATTTTATCTTTAGTCCAATATCAAGGACATCCAAGAAACCCTCAAGCATGAAAAGAGAAGGCCTCCCACTGATTTCACTTGGCGTTTGATCAAACCCGGTGCCTATTCATCATGAAGTAGTGTCCACTACTACAAGGCCATAAAAATTCTAAGTAGCAAGGTAGTTTCTTTGTCTGTATGAAGACTGGTGAACACAGATGTACAGACAAAAAAGGCCCATGAAGTCATTTTCTGAAATAATTTTTTTTTCTTTTCTAAACAACCAGATTTGGTGTCCTGTATCGAAGAAACCTTCATGTCTTAGTCTTAAAGGACTTAAAGCTTGATCACAGTAACCTGGCCAGTAATTCTATAGCCAAGTATCGACCACTAACTGGTTGTTCCCTTACAGACTTTCTGAAGAACACAGCACTACATATGGAGGATGTCAAAGTTTAGATTTAACTTTCTGAAATCAAAGGCACAAGAACAGAGGTATCTACTCTGATTTTTCCATATTTCAGAAACACTTTGCCCTTTTATTTCCAGCTATTGATGACTACTACCTCCCACTTTTCTGCTATGGCAATGTGTGTTCTGCGCACACAAAAAATAAGCAAAATTCTCACAGGGAAATTATTTATTTTGATGAAGGAAAAATTTATGGGCATAAATGTGAAACATTTTTAGAATCAAAAATATAACACGTCTTCTTAGTTCCCAAGTAGTCTGATTCTTAGCAAAAAGAGTATCTTAAATTCCATTTAAAATTCAACATTAATGCTAGATTAATCTATGAATATTGTTTGTCCTGTGTTTTTATGTTCACAGTTGTCTTCCCAGTTCTTGGAAGAATATACAGACAGCCCAAAACATGTAACACAGCATTTGAATATCAAGCTTCACTTGCCTGGTGCCTATATAATACGCGAGAGTCCGAAATCAGAAGACAAGGTCCAGTAACGCATATAGTGAAACTAACATGCTAAAACTCACTGCTTGAATGTCTTCACATATTATTACAACTAAACCAGCAACAGTCCGTAATTAAATCAGAAAATGCCTATACAAGAAAATGCCTATATTCATCCCAGCTTCTATGTATATAAGAAATATAATACTGTCTTCAATTCCTTTATTATGTCTTCTCCAACATTCAGTGAACGTATGGACTGTTTGGCTGGCTTATCAACACAACTGTTCACATGTACCTTACAAAATACAGTCATACTAAACACACAGAGTATGTCTACTAAGTGTATCTTATATTTTAAACTTGAAATGAGTACAGGCTTGCTTCTTTGATAGGCATTTCTCAATTTGATAATACCATCCATTACAAGTTGGCTTTTATTTCTGTGTCCCTCATAAAGGCCTTGGGCAAGCAGGGTTGTTCCCGTATCATACATATAAAGATTTAAGTCCAAAACACAGCTGTGATTGCAGTGCTCAGCTCTTTCAAGAATGCATGGTATCTGGTAAGCATCTTGACATGCTTGTAGGGAAGTCCCCATGATTTGAGCACCACTTATATATAAAGAGCATTTATATAAACAAAACCAGGTTTCTGATGCTGGAAGCCCAAAAAAAGAGAAGCATATCAATTACTGAACACACTGTTCTAGGGCCAGAACTAGCCCATAATTAAGCAGAAATGCCATTAGAAGTTACTCTTCCACAGTGACACTTCATTTCATAATAACCCTCCCTTTTTTCCTTTCATGATCTTATACCTTTTTCATTCTGTTTTTCAAATCCAGAAATATTCAAGTACTTCACAGCTTTGACTCCTAACACACCTAAATGTTCCATCCTTTACACTACATGAAGCAAAATACACCTGAAAAATTAGCAAACAATCAAAATATAAAATGAAACAAGATTCTATCATGTCTAAAGCGGGCAAGAGAAATCTACATTTCCAAGCTTCCACATGGTTTTCAACTTCGTTATGAACTTTCATTCTGGGTTGTTTGGTTTGTAGTTTGTTGTCTGGTGGTTTTTTTTTCCAAAGAAGGAATCTGGATACAAGACAGATGCCCCTCTTTAATAAGCTTCAACTGATCAGACAGAACTTAGTTTTGTTTTTCCCTTGCCTCCTACAGGCTTGTCTCTTCCTTAAAATTTCACAGGAACAGCAGAAATTTAACACCAGATGACATATATTCCAATTTTTATGTCCTGCTCCAAAAGCAGAAAACACTCTTCCCAAAGATTACAGGTGATGTAATTAAATTCCTTCTAAACTCACTGTGAAAACTGACAAAATTAAGCTGATTAAAATACTTAAAACCTTCCAAATTCTTTAAAAAAAAAAAAAACAAAAAACAAAAAAAACAAAAAAACAAAAAACCAAACCAAACAAAACCTACTTCCCCACAAATCAGAAACAGATACCTAATACAGAGAAGGTCTAAAACATTAAAGCCTGCCAGAAAGACATATGCAGCAAGTTAATACAAACCATTTCATGCACAAGTTCTATTTATAAAACATTTCTTCAACCCTAGCTACCCAGTACAATATATGTTTTGTCATCATAGATACAAGTACTGCTTTCTCTCAAACGATGAAAGGAAAAACAAGAGATGGCATCTTTCTCTACTGCATTATACAGATGACCAAGTTTAACTCAAAAATTGCCAAGTTAGGAAGAGAACACAATGTACATTGGAAGAAATTATGTAGGACTGAAATAATCAACTACAGAACACACCTCTGAAGTTTATCAACGTTACTCTTTCAGGAAGAACATGAAAAGATGCATTTAAAACTGGAATTCAAGAGATTACTGAGGTTTAAAAATATCAGAACAGAGCAAAACACAACACAACTCTTAATACGTATTTCTACTCATTGTAATATTTACTTCTTTTACTTGACAAAAAACCAAACAAATCATCTTTTTCTCTACAAATTCAAACAAAATGGGAATTATTTCATCATGCTTTCAAGAAAGCTTTTTAATAAATGAAATGCTTATAGGCTTCAACTGTATAATACATCTGAAAAAAATATTCATGCCAATTCTCTGTGCAGCAACATTTATCATTCAATAGAAGAAAAAGCACTTTTAGTTAAAGCATCATCACATTTTAAGATCGAGTTCATTTAAGATTCTGATTTTTCTGAAAAATTACTTTAGGCACACAGCAATATGTCAAAATAAAACTAGTACATCATAAATCCTTTTGCCTCCTGCCCTCATTCTTTCTCAAAACCAGAGAGGAGCACCATTTTTAAGTTGAAAACAGTAAAAAAAATTGTTGGCTAATTGAACAAGGTGTCAAGCTGAGATAAAGTGACATTTACAATACAAATTAAATGAAGCAAATTTTAGCTTAAAAGGCTGTAGTCTTAATAATCTGCACAGGAACTAATAATTTTATCAAAAGTGCAATAAAGATAATATTTGTTAGTTCTGGCTAAGCATTCAAGAGTAGAATTACTTTCAAATATAACAAACATACTCATTCGGGAACAAATTTACCAAAATGTGGTATTCTTCAGATGGCTTTTTTAGCTCTTAGGAAAATATACTGTCCAAGTTTTAAAACAAATTATGTATTTTAATATGGTTCTATGTGTTTAAGTCTCTTGCAACATCAGATAAAAAGCTACTGATTTTCCACAGTTCACCAGATTATCTCAGGAAACTAAAATGTAAAGTAACTTTCTGTGTAATCTTCTAGAATTAGCAATAGTATAAATACTGCACATCTCTTTGTATTTTATATATTACTCAATATTCCCATCAATCACAAAATTTTAAGTTTGACCGATTTAATTCAGCCATGCATTTGAAGGGTAAGACAGTAAGATAAACAGGTGGTGTTTAGCTACATATATCAGATGTTCTCGCTCTTCAAAAGCACTCACCTGAGTGAAGAGCCCAGAAAAATAGGGTGAGCATCTAGTGGAAAAATATCACTTCATATATTGCATAACAGAACTATTAGGAAACAGGAACTAAAAAGCACAACTTTCCAACTAATAAGAATCTCAGTTGCCTTTACCCTACCTTTATCTGCTGTCTTCTAAGCATCGCAAGTTCCCTCATATCTCGGAATGGTTGCAGTAGGTACTGGTAGAGCTCCGTGGTCGCTTCTGCAAGATTACTGTAGGCTTCATCTTCCATTTGGTACAGTTCAAGGAGCTCTACCATACTTTCTGTATTCTTATGTTTTTCCAGAAGCTGCAGAAAAAGTACGAGTTTTAATGAAAATATTGGAACATCCCTGCGAAAAGTAGAAGTAATTTAAAAAACAGTTTTTAACCTATCCTCTTATACCATCTTCCCCTTCCCACAAAATCACCAGACAAATAAACAAAACTAACAATCTTAGTCTCCAAAACACATTTTCAATTCAGCTAGTTAAGTATGAGCACATCTCTGATACCCTTAACTGAGCGGCACTCGGACTGATTTTTTAATTTCCAAAACATTCTGGAAGGCAATGAATATGAGCACAAAGACAGTAGTAAAAGCATCTTAGAACAACAATTTATAATGTAGTGATCACATATGCTACTTCAGACACTTCCCACTTTCGGATATCAGAGTAGGGGAAAAAGGAGTGATAGACAAGGAGACAAAAAGCGAAGTTGCATTTTGAATTTTCTACATTTTTGAGAATTTCTGGTGTTTGGGATGTGCAGTTTTTTTGGCAGTCTGTTCTTTAGATCCACACAGCCCCCACTGTGTGGCCTCAGACAGAGATAAGAAACAAAACTTCCTAGAAAGTTCAATCACAAAACTTCTAATGTATGAACTTTTCATTAATTTTATTCATACAATGGGAAATAACTAAGCATTATAATCTTTAAAAAATACTTAGATGTTAGTATAAAACTACTTTAATTCACATAAGAAAATACAAATCAAAGTCTGTTCTTTTAGTTCTTATGAAGCAGAAAATTCACTTGTTTGTACAAACTAGCTACAATGCACGATTTTTTAATTGTATATGGTTATTTTGCATCTATTTTAGGCATTTGCTTGAGCAGACTTCACATGGTGCTGGAAACCTTTCACCATTTCTAATAAAAAATATTTAGTTGTTTAATAAAAACTAATCTCATACAAACATGTGGAGTACTTAAAGTATTTACAGAGACAAGATTATCTGAAATTAATTCCCCTCATATAATTTTCCAAGTCAAAGCCTCTTGTCCTTTATATTATCATCTCAAAGGCGTATCTTCACAGTCCAAGTTTATTTAAACTTAACAAAGATTAGGAACACTGTGGAATAAATACATCCTATCTTCTATCAGTTCATTCAAGTTGAATGCTAAGCCATCTGTGAAATACTCTCTGTATAGTTACCAGAATGGGTATGAAAAATGTCTTTCTTCATAATGGAAAGTTTGTTTTAGAACATCTCTCTAGCTCCACCTTTGAAACACTAAAGAAGATTAGAGGGAGGATGCAGAGCAGAATGCAGAGATGCTCACAGTGGCTTTATATATATGTTCAGCATTAAAATAAGTCAGATTCCATGAAAAGACAGGAAAAGCTTTCCCTTATTAAGGTTTAGCAGAGAAGAAAAGTCTGGGAGAGAGGATGTAAAACACATGAAACTCCTCACAGGGAAGAAACTTTAGCACAAGGCAAACCGTTTTGTCACCTAAACAATTTCACACAGAGAATTATTCCTATTACAAAGTCATTGCCTAAGCTCTTCTATGCTTCCAGTAGCAAACAGTATTTTGTAGCATTTGAGTTCTCACTGAGAACACAATCATTGGGCTTGCAGTCTGTAAGACTAGCATTTTATTAACTTTCAGTCTTAGACACACATAACATAACCTGAAACTATAGAGACCCGGATACCCTTGGATTTGTGCCTTAAGTCCCTGTGAATATCACACATTATTCCAACTCACTATTTGTTTCAACCATCTAGTTTAAGAATGGACCATCTTCCTCAGCTCCACTTCCATGTGACTAGGGCCTAAAAGCAGAGTTACTATATACCAGCTTTCTCCTACTTTCCCTGGGCACAATCAGAAATCCCTCTGCAGTCCCAAAGCTATAATTAGCTTTCCATCAAGCTTCTAAATCTTTCTTCTCAAGCCACCCATTGCAAGGAGGAGCAACTCTACCAGTACATGACAATTTCATTTTAGCTGCTTAGGCTATTAGTATCTTACTATTAAACAAATTTACACCTCTGTTTCATCGTGAAACACTACTACTCTACTAGGATACAAAGTTTACAGGGCAACAAAAAAGAACAGTTCAAGAAAACGTCATCATTTAAGTATCAAAGGGAAATCTTAGGTACATTTATTCCAGGGACAGAACAATACAATGCAGGGGCTTTTTCCTTTTTATTCACGGACCATTCTTAAGGCGTATTTAGTAGTTACAGTATTGTGGTAGTTGGGCACAACTTTGCACCCTGTGGGGTCCAAGTGCCAAGAAATGAAGGACCAATTCAATTTTATGACTATCAGAATAGTACAAAGACATCTTAAGGACACTAAGAACTACTAGCTACTTATAACTAGCTGGCTGTTCAGAAAATATCATGTCCATCACTGAAAACGGTAGGATAAAATAATGAATTGTTGCAGTCCGAGCGCAATGGAGGTCCTCGGCCTCCGGGGCGCGGGGCTTCGGCCCGCGGACGTGGCAGCCACTGCCGACTGACGGGGGAAGAAAAGGAGCCCAGACGGGGCTGCACCGACAGCCTCTTCATTAGGACCCAGGAGAAACGACGAACACAAGGCGGCGAAGACCGAGAACAAAGCAAGGGCTACGGCTACACAGGGAAAGGCACGGGCGGAGTCCGGGGTCGGGGTCCAATGAACATATATTGAAGGAGGAACTTAGGGGATACAGACCAATGGAGACACGCAGGGCCGGGCTGCGCTCCTTATGTCTTGAGTGGAGGCAGCTGCTTTTTCCCGGGCTTGTGGGGCCACTCCCACTGGGTGGAGGGGGTGAATCCTCTCTAAGTCACCTTCTTCTCCCAACACTGCCTAAACCTCCACGTGCTGGGGCGGGGGCACCCCACAATGAATCATCAATACATTCCTGTGCATACAAAAGTAAGTAAATGGACATAACTCCATGGTCTTGTCTGTGTTAGTCGGCTGCTGGTGTTACCCAAAACCTAAATCAAATCCTAATTCCCAACTCCTTCAAAAATACCAAACCTTCAATAAAAAAACAAACACAGAAGTGAGGGCAGGTTATTCATAAGCAATTAATATAGAATTATATATTTATTCTTTAATTATTAACACAAGGTAAGCTTCCATTCTTCGTCCCTAAGGCAAGGATTCATGCAGAATCCACTTCCTGTTACTAATGAGGGCTTTCTGAATGAAAATGGTGACAAAATTTCATTTATTCTGCAGTTCCAGAAAAAGACGTAACAAAACAAGAAAAATTACTTAGAAACCAAAGAGTATCATCTTATTTGGTTTAACACAAAGATCAATGAGCTATTCAATAGAAGTATTCCTCAATTCTTCAAAACAGATAAGAAAGTAACCAGCCTGACAGTACTTGTTACATACAGCCTCATTACACACATGCATCTATTCAGACCCCATTTTCATGAAAAACACTAACCTTGGACATAAAGCTTGAATACTGTGCTCAGCTTTGGGACCCTCATTACAAGCAAGGCATTAAGGGGCCTTTCATGGAAAGGGTGAATTGTCTAGAGAATATGTTTTATAAGATTAGCCTAAATAAATAAAATATCTTACTCCTTCTGGTTAAAAATAGCTGCTCACCCTACCAGCTACCAAGGAAGCAGGAAGCAGAAAAACTATAGCGTCCCACTGCAATGTGTCCTTCCCCAAGAGAAGACAGAAAGAGGGAAAGACCTACAAAAAACTAAATGGGATTTCTAGATACAGCACTTCTCAAAATGTTAAAATAGCTTACTTAAAACCCACTTGAAAAGGTGTATTTAAGCAAATATCCAATCTTCCCCAAGATGAGCAGATCAGTGTCTAGGGAAGGTCACCTGAACTGTATGAATAACTATAAAAAAATCAACTCTAAGGTTATTGAACAAAGGAAAATAAGACAGTATAGCTAATACAGCACTTGGAAATACCACTGCCAACCCTCTTCCCTAATCTTGCCTAATGCAGGCTGGAGGTTGCTGTGGTTACTTTTAATTGAGTGTTATTCCTTCACTAAATGTACAGTTTGTCTTATTGGTGACTGATTTTTTAACTGAAGCTTGTAGCCGTGTGGAGATTGATCTCTTCTCCCAAGCAACCAGTGACAGGACAAGAGGAAATAACTTCAAATAGTGCCCAGTTTAGACTGCATAGTAGAAGAATTTCTTCACAGAAAGAGCTGTCAAGCACTGAAACAGGCTGCACAGCGAAGTGGCTCAGCCCTGGGGGTATTTAAAAGATGTGCAGGTGTGTAGCACTTAGAGGCATGGTTGAGTGGTGGGCTTGGCAGTGCTGTATTAATGGTTGGACCTGGTGATTTTAAAGGTCTTCTCTGACCTAAACAATTCTATATAAATGGTTTAAAGGAATATAGAACTATTCTCTCTCACATTTTGGAACTGGAGTGCATGCCAATCACCAAGGCTTCAACAATCCACTGTGGCATAAGCAGAAGACAAATAGCTTTGATGCTACTTCTAGACAGAGGCTTTTAAGCCTGATGAAGAGTCCAGGTGCTTTATTGCCACCAATCTGAAGGGGCACTGACACGGGAAACATATGGTGCAAAACTGGCTGCACAGAGAACCTCCCATTATAACACAGTCTGATGGAGCTTTCCTGCTCCAGATCAAAGTTAGTTGAAGCATTTTTTTAGCTGGCTGCCATCTAGATAGTATTCAGACTACTAGATACCTGGGATGCTGGGACTAGCACAGAATTAATGTCATAATGGAAACCACACCCTCCACAGACCCACAGGTAGTTTGGTTCTGTATGCTCCCATTTTCACCCAGGCAGTACTTAAATGGGTACCTAGCCAAGTGTCTAGACCAACCCAGAATATTAAAGCCAGGCAGTTTTCAAGGTGTTGGCACAAAATACATGAACAATTTTTGTGGCATGTTTTATGCCCCAGTGAAGACTAGTTCTCAGCACAGACATTCAGTATTACTGCTTATTTACTTCAACAGTCTCAGTATGAATTTTTGACTTTCACAATTTTTTAATTACATTATTTAAAGAAGTGGGTGGAGGAGAGTAGAGTAACATCCTGTACAGGCCTGACTAGGTCTATACCCATTGAATGCTGCATTTATTTTAAGAATCATGTTTCACAGATGTTATATTGTTCACTACTAAATGAATCCATATATTTTAGGCAACTATTATGTAGATACACTCTAACCAACAGGAAACACTTTTTTTAAAAAAAAAATAACAGCACATATATTTGAACTATACAACAAAGATTATTTCTGTTTTCTGTATTTTTTTTTATTTTGTTCAAAAAGCTTTAAAAGCATTACAGCAGACAGTGTAATTATGTGCAGGTTGACCTCAGCTGGGCAAAAAATCCAAAGCTTGATTTAATCACAGGGGAGTCAAGTCTTACATTTTCTTTGCTAATACTCCCAAAACTTTTCCTGTTACTCCTATTCTTTTTGTATGTTTTATAAAAACATTGCAATATAACACATAACCATTTTTAGATAGAATCATAAAGATATTTTCTCAGTATCTTCTTAAGCTCCTTCATACTTCTGAAATAACTACAGAACACCCTATTTTCCTACAAATTTAGATGGTCAGAAGCCTGGCAGCATTACCTGCCATTTCCAAGAAGAGTTCTAAAGATTCAAATTGAAGCATATTCAGTTTCACAGGTAAAACTATGGATAGCTGTTGTCAGAGAGAAGTACAGTACTGCAGACTAGTTTCAGATACTCCATCCTTTGTCCTGAGAACAGCAGTCCTAAGAGTAAAATACTCAACCCTCCTGATGATGCACTGGCAATAGTCTGCAATGAGCTTCAATGAGTTATAAAGAAGTAAAGCTAGAGAGTACATAAAATCTGTATGCAAAATCTTAGCAACTGAACTTAGAAGGCGACTTTTTTTTGCATCAGAACATGCTTAGAACTGTTTCTCTTTAAATAAACAAAAGAAATCATTGTTAAAAGCAAATACACTCCTACATGTCCTGACAATAAGCAGAAGTCTCAATTACATGAAATCTTCACTACAGGCAAACTGCTTTTCTCACTCTCACAAACATGTGGTCCTGTACTTAAATGTCACCCATCATAGTTAAGAGATTAAGACTTGCCAGGATATCCAGCTGTTTGCATGACTGCATTGCCATCAATAATCCTTACCTTTGTGGTAAATAAAGATCAGTTGCATTACTGTAGCAGTAACAGACCAAAGCCTGACTCTCCCACACAGATCTAAAGTACATTTTACTGCTAGGGCAGAAATCATCTAAAGAGAACACAAAACCTAGATAAAGAGGGAGGAAGTCATAAATAAATTAGTTAATATTGACTAGCATGGGAAGTGCTGGATCCAGCACTGCATCTCTCTAACCTCTTAAGATTTAAGAAAGATAAAACCAAGTGAATTCCATACTAACTTACAAGCAACACAGCAATTGACCACCTACTGAGTGCACAAGAAGTGTCCAGTTTTTTTCAAGGGGGCTTCTGAAGACAGGGAATTGAAGCTTATGCTGATGCACTGCCAAGGTTATCGTCTGAATTTGGGGAGAGTTTTTTAAATGGCTGTTTAAAGAAGAGCTGAGCTAATTCAACTAATTAAACAAAAAGCACAGATAAAACATACGTAACAAGTTCAAAGTTCACATGTACTCAAAAAGTGGAACAGCAAACAAAAGAAAACTCAACAAAGATACTGGAAAGCAAAACACAGGGCATTTAAAACACAAAAAAGTAAGAACACTTCCATAAGATGTGTCATCTAGGCCTCTGAAGAGCTGGTAATACAAAATGAACCATATTATTCCCCTTTATACACTACTTAAAACAGTCCTTCACCTGCACACAGCAAGCCTAGAACCTCAGATATGTTCTGAGTGGGTGGAAACGGTTTTGTATTGGCGGACTACGGAAGTGGCATCTGTGAGAAGATGCCAGAAGCATCCCCCATGTCCAACAGAGCTAAAGCCAGTGAGCTCCAAGATGCACCCACCACTGGCCAAGGCCAAATCCATCAGTAAACACAACAGCACCTCTGGCATAACGCATTTAAGATGGAGAAAGAGTGCTGGCCCAACAGCTGCAGCCCAAGAGAGGAGCAAGAACAGGTGAGAGGAACAACTCTGCATACACCAAGGTCAGCGAAGAAGCAGCTGGGGGAGGTTCTCCAAGCACTAGTGTAGAGATACCCTTGCAGCCTGTGGAAGACCCCATGCTGGAGGAGATGGATGGGCCCTGAAGTAAAATGTCATTTCATAGACAGCCCATGCTGGAGCAGACTCCTGGCAACCTGTGGCCCCATGGACAAGGGAGCCCATGCTGGAGAAGTTTTCTGACAGGACCTATGATCTCATCGAGGACAGACACTGGAGCACTCTGTTCCCCAAAGACTGCACCCAATGACTGCCAGAAGTCCATGGAGGTCTGTCTCCTGTGGGTGGGTTCCCATGTTAGAGCAGGGTAAAACATGAAGAGGAAGGAGTGGTAAAGAAAACACATTATGAAATGACCACAACCCTCCTTCCCTGTGCTCCTATATCATCCAGGGAGAGGACGTAGAGAAATTAGTAGGGAAGTTGAGCCCAAGATGAAAGGAGGGGTAGTGTGAAGATGTTTTATGATTTGGTTTTATTTTTCACTATCAAACTCTGATTTATTGGCAATAGATTAAAATAATTTCCCCAAGTTGATTCTGTTTTACCTGTGACAGTAACTGGTGAGTGATGTCCTCCAGTCCTTATCTCAACCCATGAGCCCCATCATTTTCTCACCCTACCCAGCTGAGGAGGGGAGTCATAGAGCAGCTCTGGTGGGCACCTGGTGTACAACACGTACCCACTGCAAGAGTGCACTCCAGAAGTGTACGACCAGCAGAGATTTCTTGGCCTCTTTTCACTCCTATCAGTGATCCTCGCTCATACTCAGGTTAAGAGCTCCTGGACAGTAACAATTACCTTTCTCTAGTTCTTTTACACTGCCTACCAAAATGCACCCCATTTCAACATACTATCCATAATACAACTCCACAGAAAAAGGAAAGAACTGAACTGAGTAAGAAAAACTGAAGTAGTATTTTAATGCAGCCAAATGAGCCAAAACATTACTTCCATGTATGCATCATTACTGAACAATGCAACTTCTCCCACACGAAATTCTGTATAGAAATCTCAGTAGAACTGGATGTACATATATAACTTGTTGGAAAATTGTAAGGCTCAGGCATAAAGCTGTCAGCTCTGACAACAATGTATGGCACTCTTCTGAAAGCTCAAGAGGGAGATGTCAATAACTAAAAACTATGCATCTCCTTCTCTGTAAACAAGACAAACATGTAACACCACGTGGGGGTTTTTTTTAAGCTGGTACATGTCTGGTCACCTTACCTTACTGTGTGATGTGGCTGTGCCACTCCTTAGTCAGACTGCCATGTCAAATGAGTGTCTATAAATACCAGGTAATAGTTTGAATTCAGTACAGTACTTAGAGAAGGATAGCCACAGATGAGCTACAGAAATCATAGCAAACAAGGGCTAACTGCATGGGAGCACTCATGGTACAGGAGTGCTAGGTCTTCCTTTTCCTGTTAGTAACACAGAAATAGGTATTTACCTTGTGACATAATTTCATTAATGAAATAGATCCGTTTCGATCTGTATTTCAGAGTTATGGTATTTTGGGACTCCTTTCTTTTGGAAAGGGGCAAAATAATTAAAAGATAAAGTCACTAATAAGTCACTGGTTGGTTGGAACATGGTAACTCTGAACAAAAAGACTTGTAGGCAACACCTCACCCTGAAGGCTTGGCTAAGAACTTACTTTACATGTCTCCTATTGAGTTCTAAGTAACTTTTTTTTTCTGCAGGTCAGAAGACTAAGAACATACACTACATAAGTGTCCAGGCTGTGTCATAAAATACTTTAACTTTTGGTCCACAGATTGTCTTCTTCTATCTTTCTGAACTATGCTGTTAGTCAGGAGAATATACTCAAGAGCATCAAAACTGACAACTACCTAAACATAACTAATATTTGCATAGAACAAATACATTTAGTTAGCAGGTATTACAGTGCTAGCCTTAAAACCTTTCACATAAGATTTGCCATGTCAGGACACCGGCCTAGCCAAATACTGCACTTCAGTAAAGTGCAAATGTTCTTTTATGAAAACAAAGAAGAACATTTGATGGGAAGAAAAAAAATTAAAGAGGTACAATCAATTTCACTGTGAAGACAGCTCATGGGAATTAGATCAGCAGCACTGAATTAGTACTCTTAGCAGTTTTACAGTGCATTTGGCATGGTAGCAAATAATTCTCAAATGTCTGATTAAATCTACAGTTAGACTTTTAAAAATCTAGTTCAAAGCAGGAAAAGCATTACAACAATACCAGGTTGTAAGTACTTGTGTGGGTGAATTTACTTTTTAAAGCTGACCCAAAAGCTTGCTCCTATTGAAAGAGTCCCCATCCCCTCTTGCCTCTCTTCTTCCCAATCTACTCCAGTTCAATGCTCCTTCTGCTCTCAAGTGCCCTCTTCTCCACTTCACTGGCTTTAGTATTTCTCAGATCCTTCAACAAACTAACTCAGCATCTGGCAAAAAACCACTTTGTGGTCTCTCTTGGAGTAATTTACTGAGGTTTACTGAGTTGCCTCAGCATACTGAAAAGACGGAGAAGCAGAACAGGAAGGAACACAAAGCTGATGGGGGGAGGACAGAAAGTGATAGCATCCCTCCCTGTCAACACTAGCAAGCTGATGATCCAGTTCTTCAGCTCCCTTCAACAACACAGCTGATGAACCACCTTTAAGCCCAGGTGACAGATGAGAGGTAACTCAAATGGCCCTCTGTGTATTCTTTCAATGCTGGTAGAGTTCAGCCTCTAAAGCACCTTATACAATGGTGCAATCATGGAAAGGCAGGCCTAAGGAAACAGCATTTTACATCCCTAAACGCAATTTTTAAAGTTTCCAAGCTCAAATAATGGGAATTTTATTTATAAGTTGAATAAGTCCAAAGAAAAGCCCAGTAGAAAGAACGTATTTACAGTCCACTATTAAGAACAAAAGACTAAATAAGATACCAAGAAAATCCTTAGATCCCGTATCATGCACATTTTTCCTCCTACATTAACAGCAAATACAGTAAATTAAAAGCTATTAAATCACTTTCATAACAGAACAGTATTTCAGGCAAAAGCAATTTATATTAGCACCAGGGGAACATAGACTTGTATTCTGTGGTGCTAACTGTTAGAGTTGGCTTTATTCTTGTTCTTAGGGAGAAATGAATGGGAAAGGATACTCAGTTTAAATGTTGAAGGGAAATAAAATCCATGTATGTTAAAGTAGCATGATAAAACATATTTGAAATTATACATATCATTTACCTATTCATTCAATTCCTCCAGAACACCTTCAATATTGCAAATAGTTTGGGATTTTTTTAACCTCCTCCCATATATAAATTTTAGTACTCTGAAGTGACAAAATTATACAACTAAAAATTTGGACATCTGATGATCATGAACAAGTAACACATTACTGAAAGCTGAAGAATTTGGGCTCTGAAGCTACGGGGCTATTTACATTGTAGAAAAACTACAATCTTAGAAACTTCTAGAACTAATCTACAGATTTTCCCCCTCAAAAGTTTCACAACTTAATTAATACATTCATATCTTTTTAATTCCTTCTTTTTCTTCTTCATTTTTTACATTTCCTTTCAACAGATATAAAACACAGTGTTTTTTAAAGTTCAGGTTTCCTTTAAAAAAAAAAATAAAGCCCTAATCAAAACTAGTTCTATTTAAAGCATGGAGTTCAGCTAGAAAACACAGTAAGGTTCCTTCTAACATAATAATCTACGATTCTAAGTTATTGAAAATCTTTTACCACACTCTTTCCCCAAAGTAGCTCAAACAAGTCATGATGCAATACTGTTATGTGAAAAGTTGTGCTATGATTAATTTTAGATGACTCACATAAATTGTCTGCAAGTCATCACAAACAAATGATAATTGATTATTTAAATAACATTTTTGAGGAGAAAAAAAAAAAACAAACCCATCCAGTTCCCTCACACTAATATCACAGCATTTTTCCAAAAGAAGGTCAGAACCACTTGCCACAAGTACATTTTGGAAAGTATTGTAACAGTAGATAATGAAAAATTTGGGTTGTTTTATGCATTTAAGAAATCAGAAGTACTCAAGGTCCTTTAAAACAAAATTTTAAAGTTTGCTGAATGACTAGAAGTGTTTTGTAACACCTTTCCAGAAGCAAATCCTTAACAAAAAAGTCCACCAAGTGTTCAAATCTGTCTGAATGGGTAATGTTTGTCATTAGTAATCAAAAAAACTCCTAGACATACATTCGACATTCCTCCAAAAATACTACACCCAGAAAAGAACAGATAAAAAGGAAACCCAGAGATAGGGTCTTAGCACTGAAAGGTTCTGAATTGAAAGCAGTATCTGCCGAAATCTTTCTAACTGGTGAGTGGAGTCATGCCGATATATCACCCGTGTTCTATTTACATTTACAGTCAATGACTCCAGATGATCATGTCCAAAGCCTGGCCTGCTAGGGAAGCTGTCTTCTCATCAAAACAGATACATATACATATTGACTAACTCACTGATGCTCTGTATCCTTAGAATATCATTTTCCCTCTCCTCCTGTCCTATATTTCTTCTCTCTCTACCATATTTCTGATGACTAGGTTTTTATCTCTTGCAAAAATAAAGTTTGGCAGATATATCTTTAGCTGGACTGAGACCTAACTTCAGATGAAGTTCTTTCCAGAAACAGCAATATCCTGGTGCATTGTAATGCTGTTTCTAATAATATTAAAAAAAGAAATGTTAAAAGCACATCCTCAAAAACAAAAAATGTAGTCATTTCCAAAAATCTCTGCTTCTCCATGCCTTCTTTAGCTTTGAGGTAGCACACAATCCTCACTGACTATTTGTAAACAGTGTATTGTCATGTTACAGAAACGTAAAAAGATTAAACTATTAGGGTGAATCTGCTTTCAAATTAATCACTGGCCTGGGTAATAATACTATGTCAGCCAGAAAAGGAGAGGAAAAAACTTTACTGGCTTAAGAAAACAGTTTTAAACAGCACTTACTTGAAGGGAAGACATTCAGTTGAAGAGAAGGAAAATAATGAAAAAAAATACACAAGAAAAGGGTAAGCACAAAGAAAGTACAACCCAATTATCATCTCTAAAAGCTGTGAATCCTGAGTAGCACAATTGATTATTGAACACATATTACATAGGTTGTTTACACCTCTTCAACATATTCTGTTGTATGAAAATGCTGCAAACAGGTACCAACAATTTTAAACAAAAAAAACAGAAGCAAAATTATCTCAGTGTCTATGGAAACAAGGGGAATATCAAATGAAATTATCTCAGCATCAGAATACTCTCCCAAGTAATAGACATAAATGGTTCCCCAATCCCACTTTAGACCGTTAAAAAGACCATATACTGCATTTTTTTTTTTCCTCTTCCAAGTATTTGGATAAGGAAATTAATTATGAGACTTGCAAGCTGCTGTCTTCAGTTTCTAAAAATCAAGTCCAGGCCCACTAACTAATACCACTATATTCTACAGAATGTACTTCTACTTTTCACCTAAGATTTAAATTCTGTCAAGAAAGATGTACTTTTTCAAGTCAATGCCCTTTTCTTTGTGTACATATAAGTTGCCCATGTTTTGAAGAAATGTACATTTGTTTTAAGCACTCCGACTTTCGGGTACAGCTGCAGTACTCACTGTCAACTTGCTCTAGCAGTAGCCCAATACCAGCCGAAGTATTAATATCATGTAGGTGTCCCCAAAGAGCTTAGAGGCTACCTCCCTGTTCTACAGAGCATACCCTACAGCTGCTGACATATTTTGGTTAGTACTAACTTACAGTACTAGTTCAGCACTTAAACAGCTTATTTACGAAGATTTATAATCCAAACAGTGTTACTGGAACCAAGCATTAACTCTACAAATAGTAAGTACAAAGAAAAGCATTCCAACAAAAGTAGCTTGGACTTCTGAAATGCTCAGCATTAGTCTTAACTGCTCTCCTCATGTCAATAGGAAAAAAATCCTTATTTTGATCCTCTGTGCTCCCAGGGTTAAATCCAAACCAGTGTTCTGTTTCCTCCTGAAACACCTTAAGTATCTTCTAAACCTAACTACTGCAGTTTATATACAATATTCAATTATTCTTTCTTCTTGCATAGAAAGATGTTTTGATGGAAACACTACTGCTGCTAACATTTTTTCCATGTTACTGGAACACTGAATACTTTTTTGTAATGTTTTATATTTACTTTTGCATTATTTTTTATTCTGGTGTTGAAAATCTCTTTAAATCATATTGTGCCTAGATGCAGATCACTGAACAGCAAGAAATCACCTCACTTTTGAAAAACTTCCGCTTTTGTTACAGTGCCCCACTATCTGCCATATAAACATTTATTTTAGAACTGAATGCATATGGCCAAAACCACTGAAATAAAATTCTTCTAGTAATTGAGAATATTATTTATTACTAAAATACTACAACAGCTTCAACAAAACAAAATATTATTGGATGTTATTTATCTTTTTTGATAGAAACAGAAATGAGTGACAATATTGAAGAAATGATGTGAAATTCCATGACACATAACTGAACCAATTCCTTGCCACTTCCTCTGATTTGACAAGCATATTTCATTCATTAAAAAAAAAAAAAACTTGCCTATTAAACATGCAAAAGTAATTTAGAATAAAGTTTATCTGATTATGAAGGAAATAAAGTGACCATATAGCTTTCCATTCAAAAAATGCTACATTTTCTTCTCATACAAGTTCTTACTCTACCAAAATAGATTTGTTTTTCCTTAGCCTTTCTAGTTCTTTGAATCAAAAGAAAATTAAGCCAAGCAGGACTATTCTCATGTTTAGCAAATACATCATTATACAGGAGATGGAGATCAAAAATAGCAGTAGGTCCTCACTTTCAAGGCAGTCTAAAGTCAGCCACTGAAGAGAAGAGGCTTTCAGAATTACTTCAGAATTCAATCAGGCACTTGAAAGTGTCTGAACTTTCACATTAAAAAAATTCAAAAGAAGACACATAGAGCAGAGATACGAAAAGGTCTTTGTCTACCTGCAAACACTAGAATTCATAGATTTTATAAAGCAAGAAGAAAACCAAAGCAAGCTTCTAACTAGTTTTATACTTGGCACTCAAGATCCTATAGACTATCATCCACCAAATTTCAGTTGACCAGGGCTGTAGACCAAATTTCGGTCTACTAAGAGCTGTATGGAACAGGAACATTCCCAGGGGCTGATAATTCAAAGATGCTGAAGTAGACATGTAACAGAGATAGGCTTCCAAAACTCTCAACTTGTTATGCAAGAGCACACAATGAAATGTGTCTGGGGCATGACTAAGCCACTCATCCCTCTTGATCATAGTTTACACAATTTTTCATTCAGGAAAACATGACTACCTTCAGCCTTTTGAAAACACAGAATGGACAAAGAGATACAGCACCATTACTGATATTACTAAACACGCAAAAATTTACAAACATCTACACTTAGCCTAGAAAAACTCTTCTCTATGTAGGAATAACATAAGCAGGAAACTGGCAGGACCAAGAGTACAGAGACAAACATTTTCTGCCTTTCTGACACAAAGTTTAGTATTTTGGAAATACTGCCCAGGAAGCTGGAATCTCAAATAAGGATTCAATTATAAACTACTCTGTTGAAGTAACATCTTTTTATCTTTTAACTGAGTATCTGACAATTTTTTTCAACATGTACAAACTTAAAGAACAAGTTTTTACTTTAAATAAATTCCTCAAGTATTTCAAAATTAATAGTTTTATTTGAAAAAAAATAAAAGAAGTGCTATTTCAAAACTGCAAATCAGGCAGAAGAAATTAATCCCAGGTCACACAGTTCCTCTACAACTATTTTACTTACTCACCTTGGATCTGTTTCTACTTGCAACATTCTTATGGTTTATTAAAGGCCTAAAATTTGGACTGAGATAAAAATTAGTATTACAAAAAGCAACAATTACAAACTTCTGTGAAAATAAACTGACTTGTGTGTAATTTATGGAAAGCAAGGAACGTCCAAGCAAAGGATGCTGAAACAATGAACATGAGGTTTGGTTGCTCACTTCGCTTCTCCACCCCGAAGATTACAAATCAAGAGAAACTGCAAGCATTTCTCAAGTAATAGCCTAACTGCAGAGAGGAATTTGTCCGGGGAAATAGAACAGATATATTAAATAAATTAAAACCATAGAGGCACATTTTAATATACTAAGTCAAGGTCTTGGGAGTTGCACAATTTACACTAATGAAGACCCTTCACATTCCCTCCTAGATACCATTCTGGTTACCGAAGCTTCTCAATCACTTCCTCTTTTCCCAAAAAATTCTTGTAAGAGACAAAATTGCTTAAAATTGCTTGGATCCAACATTCCTGCTATCAGCTGACAGAATTCCAGCACAGATGGAAAAGTAAATTGTGAGATAAAACATGGATTCAGTAGGTTTTCTTTAAAGTAAAAAACCTTTACTTCAGAAATACCTGCCCATCATCCACTGCTTCATTTGTTTAGAATTGCAATGATGAAGAGTATCAGTATTTGCTTAAAGAAGGACATTTCCTGTACACCAAGTAAAACCCTAACAGGTAAGGAAGAGAGAAACCTGAGAGCCAAGAGGGAAAGAGCAGGTCATTCCATTAGTTTCTTTTCTTAAACATGAACTACCTTTAATTAAAGAAGGATCGACTTACACAACTCACAGAAGTACAGCTGTATTGACTTTAGGAACAGTACCAGACTGGTTATCATGGGAAAGGAAGGTTATACTGTAGTCAAACACATATACAGGCTCTTCCATTTTGTCTGCATCAAGTTGAGAACATTTACAAAGAATAAAACGATGTAGCTTCGAGAACCAATTTATTTTTACCAGTAGTACTGGTACTAACAAAATAGAAATTGAGATTCTCCAAGAAACAAATAGTTCTTGCTCAGTAATTCTTAACTAGTATTTCCTCAAAAACATCACATCCCTCAAGTTAGGTATCCAGCTCCCAAGTACCACATGTTTAACAGGAACTTCTCTTATCCTGCACAGCTCCTTGTAAATACTGCTGAATTGAAGGCTAAAATCTAATCTAAGCATACACTCCTAAGCACTCATACATTTAAAAAAAACAGTGAAAGACGGTATGTTTTCATATTCTGTGGACTAAAACCACTGCTGAGTCTTATCAGACTAACTACCAATTGTACACCAAATAGCAAGATCTAATTCAGTCCTTTAAACAGACATTAGAAAAAAAAGAAAAATCAAAATTATATATCCTAACACAACAGTTTGGAAATAAATTTTTACCTGGCAATGCTATACTTGGATGTTCTTACCGTGATTACATCATGTGGATATTACAATTTTCTCATACTCTAACTCCAGTCACAAAGGAAAAGCTTGGCATGAATTCTACAGACTCAAAACTATGCCATCAGAGAGGAAGAAGATATGCTCACACTCCATCAAGGAAAAAAAAATCAACACCACACGTTTTTTAAAAGAATATTGGCAGGATATATGTGGGTAGCTGAAGCAGCCATACTTGACCTATATCCACAACAGAATTAACATGATGTTTGCAAAAATAAAGAACGGTGTAACCTGACTCATACTCACAGTCACACCTTGATAGATCCGGGTACATTCTGGACCAAGGCCACTGAAGCACAAAAACAAGCGTAGAATTCTTATTTTATGCCAGGGAAATCTGGGTCCTCATACAACTCATGCTATGAAGACCGAGAAAGTGTAAAAACTCTCATACACTGACGCTAGAAGTTAGTTAGATGGGCATCCTCAACTACTCTGTCCAGAACAGTATATGGTGTAAGAAACACATGAAGTGTCCTGAAACATCCAAGTCTCGACAGACAATATCAAGAGCAACTCAGCAAATATCCACCAGGACAAGACAGCTTGCTTTTTGTTTCAAATTCAAACTCCAGGAACTTCTCAGCTGAACAAAAGTTGTACTTACTCCAACTCCACTGAAAAACATAATCTTGCTATACAAATACCAGATTCAGCACCCAGAGCCTGTATGAACCTGGAATTTTTTGGTCTCAAACACCTAAACTGTACTATCAAAATAAACACCACATATTGCTGCTCTAATTTAGGAGAAAAAAATTCAGACCCCAACACATCCTGGTGCAACGCAATGCAAGAACAAAAATATGGGAGCAAGACCTTGCCAAATCCATCGGATATTTATTCACAAACATCTACATTTGATTGCACAGAAAAAAGTACGGAGCCACGCTCAGATGAGAAGGGAAATTTGCACCTCCTTAAATCCTGGCCCTAGGGATCTTGGAAAAGTTAAGCCCCATTCTTCTCTCTAAGGAACAGGACAGCAAGAACATGAACGACTAAAAAAGATGTTACAGATTAAACTAAATGCGACACTAAAGTGGGGGCATCTGGATCACGCAGTAGCCTCACCTCCTGAATGCGCCTGCGGGCCCTCTGGAGCACCTCCTCGTACCCCTTCTGTCGCAGCTCACTCAAGCTCTCGTAATACTCTTCGGGGTCGTCGGTCTCGGTGAAAAGCACCTGCGAGAGGATCTTCCAGCCACAGGTATCCAAGCTGTGAACCAAGTAACCCTGCAACTCGTAGCAGAGAGCGTCCATCTCCTGCTCGGATAGTTCCGGCGCTCCAAAGAGCACCGTCCACATGCCCGAGGGCTCCTCGGGGAAGGCAGGCAGGTAGGGCTCCAGCTCCGAGTTCACCGAGCACAGCTGCTGGTGCACGGCCCGCAAGTCTTGGAATGAGAAGAGGCCGGCCCAGCTGCACTCCTCCCCCGCCGGCTCCGCGTCGGGAGCGCCCAACTCGCTCGCTCGCGGCGGCGAGGGCGGCAGCGACAGCGCGGCGGCCACGTCCTCCTTCCCCAGCTCCAGCACTTCGATCTCCTCGGCGGCACCTGCCGCCTCCGGCCCGCGCTGCGGCCTTCGGGCCGGGCTGCCCTTGGCGCGCAGCGGGCTCTTGGGCAGCGCCTCGGGCCGGGGATGGGCGCAGCCCCGGGGCGGCCCCGGGTCCTTGC
>VZSE01011898.1:102501-148672 GCA_013398275.1 Promerops cafer
GGGGACGGTGCGGCGGGGGCGGTGAGAGACAGGCAGCGCGGGGCTGCACTGGTTCGGTGGTTGTTGTGTGTGTTAATTCTGTCTGGCGATTGAAGCAAAATACTTAAGAGATTAGTTGTCAGGGGCGCCTAGCGGCACGCCGTGCAACAAGAGTTTGCACTCCTGGTTAGTCTGCAAGACCGTGCAGCCTCTGTGACGAGTCCTGGCGACAAGGGCATGTTCCGAAATAGCTATCTTGAGGGAGTTGCTTACTTTATAACTGAAGGAAGCTGCATTGAGACTTGGCCTTTTGTGCCCACATTGGCCAGCCCTTGGGAATTTTCGGTGTCTGCAATGCTTTGCCCGGTTGCCAATTTTATTGCAAAACACGTACTTTTCAGTGAGGTTGGACAGACAACTCTCACAAGCTTATCTGAAAGGAATGATCAATCCCCTGTGATTCTGAGCTCAAGGGAAGCTCTTTCCTGGTGCCCTTTGTGATATCCCATTTATCCTCATGTACAAATTAACAAAAATACTTGTTACTAAAACAAACGCAAAATATATGCATCAAAAATAAGATTGGTGGACAATATGCATTGGCCCATATGGTAGGTTTACCTTGGCTGGATGCCACTTTATTAATCCCTCTTTTCAGCTTTTCTCTCCTCTGAAAAAAAGGAGAAAAAGTAAGATGGAAAACAACCAGTAGGTTGAGATAAGGTAGTTTACTGAAGCAAAAGGGAAAGGTTGCATGCAAGCCAAGGCAAAGGACAGATTTTATTCTCTACTTACAAGCAACAACTGATGTCTGGCCATTTCCAAGGAAGCAGGAAATGGTCCTTCAGCACATTTAACTGTTGCATCTTCTGTTTTCCCTTGCATCAGGATGACATCAGGTTACACAAATCCCATAATATGCTAGCAGTATTAATTAGCATTAAACAGCTCACTGTAGGAATGAACATGGACTGCAGGAGCTTGCGTAATAAAACCATCCATATCAATCACGGGCAAAGAAAGGGAGATGTATTCCCTCATCATATCCACAAGATAGCTCCTCCAGCATGGCAAAGCCATTGATGTAAAGGCAAAGCACAGTGTCATTGTTTGTATTAACATGTTCCCAAACTTGGCAAAATAAAGAGATAAGCAGCTGACAAATTTAGTGTCCTGCAGGGGAGCTCGCTACTTAATAACCACTATGATAGTAGCATGCATGATATAAAACTGCTATTGTCTTGCCCCATATTGGCAGCCAAAAAGAACTGCGGTTGCTGGACCTTGGCTGGATGCCAGGTAGCCACCATTTTATCACTCCCCCTCCTCAGCTGGACAGGGGACACAGAATAAGATGGAAGACAGTTTGTGGGTTGACAGCATTTTACTAAAGCAAAAGGGTGCATGCACACAAGCCAAGGAAAAAGACCAAGATTTTATTCACTATATCACATCAGCAAGTGATGTCAGGCCACTTCCTGGGAAGCAGAACTTCAGCACAAGTAGCCATTGCTCCTTAAGGCAAACATAAATAACAGATGTCTCCTCCTTCTTTCTCCTTTTGCTAGCTTTTGCATCTTTTATGTTTTATGGTATTTATATATCATATGGCATGAAATACCTCTTTGGTCTGTTTGGGTCAGCTGGCCTATTTGTGTCCAGCTTCCAAAATCTTGCTCACCCCCAGCCTACTGATGGTGGTGCAGAATGTTGGGAATACAGTGCTGGTGCTGTGCCAGTGCTGTTCAGCAGAAGCCCAACACTACCGGTGGGCTACCGGTGCAAAGCACTCACTGTGAGGGCTGCTGTAAGGAAAATCAGCTTCATCTCAGCTGGACCAAAGACAGCCCATTCGTGATATTGTTGTCCTGCTCCAAATTAGAGGAAGCACTGAGCAAATAAAAAAATTTCATTAGAATTTGCCAGGAAAGGCAGAGTGAGTCACAACCTTTTTCTAAAGTTACTGTATTGACTAGCATCCTGTCCTTGGAGGCTGAAGTATTTGAGAAGGGCCTCTGGCAGTCCAGACATTCTCTGGACATTAACCAAGCAACCTCATGTGTGTAGGAGAATGGAGGTTACGTCGGAAAGTCCTCGCTGTTAGAAAAATGGAGGGAATTATGGCTCAGCATCCTGAATATGTACCATATCTCTGTTCATAAGGTTAACGGTGACATATTCTGTACATCTTGGGTTGCAGCATTCTTTCCTATTACTCTAAACATAGGCATCAGATCAAAGCACCTGTGAAATGATGGGAAAAAGATTTGATTATACCCCATGCAGAAGTGGCCTAGCAAGCAAACAAAGAATACATTGGTGGAGAAAATACACTATCTTTCTGTTAAGTGTTCAGGGTGGTGGTGGAGTCTCCCACTGTGGAGACATTCGAAACTCACCTGGATGTGTTGCTTGTCACCTGCTGTAGGTGACCCTGCCTTGGCAGGGGGGTTGGCCTAGATGATCCGTAGAAGTCTCTTCCTACCCTAACTCTTCTGTGGTTATGCTATTCTGTTAAACAGAATTTTTGGAGAGGAATGTAATCAGCAGGCTAGTTTTGTCTTTTTAATGTGTGAAAAAAAACCAGTAAAGATGCAGCAATATATATCTCTCCCTACATCTCCAGGCTTAAGAAAATTTAACATGGATTGAATATTTTTCATCAGACAAAGGATGAGAGTCTTGGTATTTCGAGTACACTAGTGTAGAGGCTTCTGGCTGTTCTCCGACTGCAGAGGGACAAATTGGTATGATTTAAAGCAAGAACTAGGTAAATGTAACATTTAGGAGCTGGCTGAAAACTAGTCTGAAATCACTTGGCTACAACCAGGTTTCTGATAGGCCTCTTTTCAGGCACAGAAAAGCCATACCATCAGCTCTCCATAGCTGTCATAGTTTGCTAAAATTGTACCCCTACAGAAAGGGATCTGCAAGAAAATAACAACTTTTTAAAATTATATTATCAATAAGCATTGAGTAGCCTTCATAGCTTCTGTATGGGGGGACATCCCTAAGTCTTCATTCATAAAAATACAGACGAGTCTTTTCAGATGTTAGTGAATTGTTTTTAAGGGTGATTAAAGGAAAAACATCACTGATTGTTCTGGAATAAACCAGAAAAAAATAAAATCGCATTTAAAAAGACCTAGCTTGCCTGCTGTTTGTGGTGGGGTGTACTGGACCATTCCTCACTAAAAAGAACCGGGTTAGGTGGCAATCAATCCACCTGAGTTGTTGATTCACATGCCTTAAAAAGATGACAAGTTTGCAGCAACTGAAAGAACTACTGGCAAGTGTCTCTGAAAAAAACCCAAAGCTTTCTGGAGAGAACTGCTGCCATGCTTCTGCTGAGAGCATAACACTTCAGCACAGGGGGATCCTGCCACTGTCATGGAAACTGCATGCCTGAGAGTTGTGGTTACCTTACCAAGAGGGCTGTTGGAAGTAGCAACAAGATGGCTTATTATGTTTATAGAGCCGAAGCTTTCTGAGAGTGTGTTGGTTTTGCACAGCCTGGTTTTTGGTAGCAGGGGGCCACAGAGGTAGCTTCCCTGAGAAGCTGCTAGAAGCTTCCATTGTGTCTGGCAGAACCAATCCCTGATGGCTCTGAGGATGGACATGCTGCTGGCCAAGGCTGAGCCAATTAGAGATGTTGGTAACACCTCTGTGATAACGTATTTAAGGAGAAAATCAAAACAAAGTGGGCACAGTTTTTCCTAGCCTGAGAAGAAGAGGAGGTGAGAATGTGTGAGGGAAACAACATGGAGACTCCAAGGTCAGTGGAGAAGGAGGGGGAGGAGATGGTCCAGGTGCCACAGCCAAGATTCCTCTGCAGGCCGTGGTGAAGACCATGGTGAAGCAGCTGTGCCCCTGCAGCCCTTGGGGATCCACAGGGGATGCAGAGATCCACGGGGGATGCAGAGATCCACCCACAGCCCGTGGGGGAGGTGCCCACATCAGAGTAGGTGGGTGCCTGGAGGAGGCTGTGGTCCAATGGAAGGCTCTATGGAGAGAGGGGGCCCTTGCTTCCAGGCTGGAGCAGCCTGTCCTTGGAGGACTGCACCCTGTGGAAGAGTGACCCACGCCACAGCAGTTTTGGGAGGACTGCTGCTCATGAGATTGGAACCTGAGAAGTTCACAGAGATCTGTCTCCCATGGGAGGGACCCCACAGTCTTACAAGGGAAGAACTCCTCTCTCGGAGCAGTGAAAAAAAACCTCAGGTGATGAACTGACCAAAACCCCCACACCCTGTCTCCCCTTGCTGTTGGTGGGAAGGAGGGAGGGGTTGGGGGAAAAGCCCTTTTTTAAGGGCTTATTTTACTTGTCATTATCCTTCTCTGATTTTGTTAGCAATAAATTCACTTTGTACCTCTAGGCTGAGCCTGTTTTGCCCTTGGAGTGTTTTCCTTGTCCTTATCTCAACTCATGAACCCTTGGTTACATTTTTCCCTCCTCTGCCCAGCTGTGGCAGGGAAGGGTGAGCAAGCAGCTCTCATGGGTGCCTGGCATTCGGCCAGTGTCAAACCATGACAGAGGGCCACAAGAGTCCTGTCACTAGTGAGCTGAAATGCAAAGTTAGGAATTCAATTGATGTCCTATTTCTTTGTAAGAAGTGGACAAGTGCCAGAACTTTTAAGGCAGGGATACTTTGAGTCATTGCTGTCCCTGGGCAGTCTCCAAGCAGTGATATTTAATAAAATCTTGAACTAGTAATTCAGCAAAGAGTAGGTTTGCAAATTTCCAGGAGTCTTCTGCTTTTTCTGCCTAGCAGTATCATTTCCCTGAGCCTCTATTTGCTGGTTCTATCAGTGTGATCTCAGTTCAGGCTGGTGTTGGGAGAACAGGGAAACTATAGAATCCAAATCTGGCAGAAAACATGACCTGCCTAATCCATAAATGCAGAACTGAGCTGGCGATGGGATGAAATCCAGTGGAGCTGCATATACACATTTACTGGCACATGTGTGAGGTAGATTAGTAATTGCTGGGTGTAAAAGGTTTGAATAACCTGAACCCTTGCAAAGTGATCTCACCTGATGCTGCCTAAATTGTCTCTTGCATGCTGATGTTGTGAACAGGAATAGAAATATTCCTCTATGTGTTTATACAAGCATTCCAGCACGTAGTCTGTGATTCCTGCAGCATGCTTCAGGCTGAACTGAAATTATACCCATCTGGATCTGAATCGTTGAACACCTCGGATAAAATAGCTTTAGTACCAAATGTTCATGAGAAACAAGCCCTCATCTGGGAATCCTGGTTTAAGGTCTGATCAATTCCAAACACATGCTGTTGAAAAGTGATTTCTGCCTGAATACAAGACTATAGAGTCTCAGTTAACCAGTTAACTCAGGTAATGCAATTTCTTTTGGCAATTGAGGTGAAGGGGGAGATAATTCAATAGTGTCCTTCAAAGAACTGTATCATCAGAACTGTGTTGAGGTGTCCTGAAATTACTATTAAGTATTGTGCTTAACATAGCTGTGCTGGACAGGCATTTTTAGTACTTTTCTGTTGATAGTATGATTCAAATTTTAGTGTGGGCAAGCCAAATAGCAACATCTATTTGTTGTTGGTTGGAGTAGTTTTTTTATTCTGGCAAAAGTTTTAATAGTGTTTCTGTGATTCAGTTTGTGTGAAGTGAGACAAGAAACTGGCTGCATACAAGCACTGTTGGCTTTGCAATGTCTTAGTAGCAATGGAACACTCACCGAAAAGCATACTTTCTAGTAGCAGTTGTATCTGCACTTGAGATTCTGGAAGTGCCCATCCGTAACAGCTTTGATAGAAAACATTTCAGGTAGTTTCCAAGGATAAGGATTTGCATTGTACAGCAGTACCAGTATAGCTACAGTGCATGTGACAGCCCATCCATTTTATGGAGGACAACTGTATACTTTGGGTATTTATGCTGGCTCTAAACTGAAGAACTTTCTGCAACCAAGTATTATTGCAGTTGTAGAACATGTATGGTAAGCTTTACAAATGTGTGAGGAACTGAACATGTAATGTAATCTCTTGTTTACTGCTGCGGGAGCACAGTAGTTCATTCAAGTATAAATCATTTCCTTTCCTTTAAAAAAATGGTTCATGAAAGTTAATCTTCTCCCTTCTAGTCAAACAAATAAGTACACTGGCAAGGTCAGTTTGTCTGTTCAAATAAAAGGCAGAATTAATATAATGTTGATAATACTCAAGAATCTCTCTTTGTAAGATCAGATGAGCAAAACTCAAAGTTACCAACTTCAACATGCCATTTAACTAGTTTTTACTCTAAGTAATAAGAATTTTACTAAATTGCATTAAAGATATCAGTAGTCTTTGTGGTAGATAGAAAGCATTTTTCAGCAAGAGAGAAAATTGGAACACTCTTTTCTTGGAAACTGGATTATTTGGGAGTGGTGGTTCTTGCAGCTCTTTTAATGGTTTACAAAGCAATTTGTCAACTTGTTTGTTTAACAGAAACATTATTCTTACATGGTCTATGCATGTACACGGTGATACAGAAGATTATCTTGATGACAGAAAGAACAATTTGGAACTTTGATAAATACAAATTTTCTTTGAAAACTTTTCTTTTGTCATAGGTGTAAAAATGCAAGAAATATTTATGGCATTAAAAAATACTTTTTGTCATGCTTAATATCTCATTATTAAAAAAAGGTAGTTTTATCAAAACGTTTTCCAAAAGTCTTCTTTTCTTCGAGGATAAGAGTGAAAAACTGCAGTCATAAGTCATGCCTGAGGAATCTCAAAATATTTCCCTACAAAGAAGATGCCTGCTTGGCTCTGAATACAGTGTTTTGATCTCTCTAGCAATATCAAGACTCTAGCGGAGTGTTGCAAGAGATTACTCAAGGAAAGAGGAAGCAATATGTTTAGCCACATCTGCAATTCAACTCAATCAAGAACATTTGGAACTAGGAAGGGTAGCCACAAGCCACAGAACAACCATCAAGTTACAACTGCTAAAATACCTACACAAATCTTAAAAATGGAAATTATAGGTCCTATTGCAGTTAATGCAGTCTGCCTTCTGGTTAATCAGTGGAACATATGACAAGAGAACAGTTCAGATGTTTTGAAGGTGTCATCTCTATCCCTGATACACTGATAGAGAGATCAATCTCTCTGTCTGCAAGATCATACCCGGCCTGTGATAAAATGATTTGAAGGTATGGAAAAAGATTTATCTGAAGCATTCTGGATTGTCTTTTGGATTAAAAGCATGCGTTCAAGACCACTTAGCTTTTGGCCTCTGTGTTGGGTTTGTATGGGGTTTGGTAGTGGGAGTGCTGCAGGGGTGGGCCTCAGTGAGAAGTTTGCCCTGTGTCTGATGGAGCAAGTAAGTGCCAGGTGGCTCTGAGATGGACCTGCCCATGGCCAAGGCTAAGCCCATCAGAGACAGTGGCAGCATCTCTGCAATAATGTATTCAAGAAGGGGGATAAAACTATGCAGTAGCAACAAGAGAGGAGTGAGAAGAGGAGAGAGAAAAACTTCTGCAGACACCAAGGCCAGTGAAGAAGAAGGGGCAGGAGGTGCTCCAGGCATTGGAGAAGAGATTTGCCTTCAGCCCACGGTGAAGACGATGGTGAAACAGCTGTGCCTCCGTATCCCATGGAGATCCACAGTGAATCAGAGATCCACCTGCCTCCTGTGAAGGATCCTACGCTGGAGCATGTGGATGCCCAAAAGAGGCTGTAACCCCCATGGAAAGCCCACAATGGAGCAGGTTCTGGCTGGACCCATGGACAGAAGAGCCCACACTGCAGCAGGTTTGCTGGCAGGACTTGTATCTCCATGGAGAGCCCAGGTTGGAGCCTTGGAGAACCCAGTGATTCGTGAAGTACTGCACCCAGTGGGGGAGAACCACACTGGGGCAGTTCAAGACCTACAGCCTGTGGGAATGATTAATGTTAGACAAGTTCATGAAGGACTGTCTCCCATGGGACGGAACCCCACAGTGGAGTAGGGGAAGAGTGTTAAGGAAGAAATGGCAAAGCAGTATGTGTTGAACTGACTGCAGACCCATTCCCTGTTCCCCTGTGCTGCTGAAGGGAAAGAGGTAGAAAAAATCATAGTGAAGTTGAGCCCAATTATTAGGGAGATGTGAGGGGAAGGTGGTTTTTTCTTATTTCCTGCTACCATCTGATTGGCAATAAATTAAATTAATTTCCCCAAACTGAGTCTGTTTCATCTATGATGGTAATGGGTGAGTGATCTTTCCCTGTCTATACCTTGACCTACAAGTCTTCCATCATATTTTCTTCCCCTCCATCAAGATGAGGAGGGACAGTGGTAGAGCAGCTGTGGTGGCCACCTGGCAGCTAAGATCAACACACTACAACCTCTTATCTTTCTCATGTGTAATCTATGGCATATCCCATAAATATTTAAGTTTTCTCTTTGGTCTGAGGGAGGAAAATTGAGCACCGATGAGTCACTTGTATTTCCAGTACATTTCCAGGCAATCTGACCTATGCAAGATTCTGCAGGGTTTATGTCGTTGCATGTATGTCGGCTGAGATGAGCATAACAGATTATGGTAAGCTCTGCCAATGCTGTCCTTGGGTCATGGTTTGGATTGTAAAATTTCTAAATACTTTTCTCTAAAGGGCCAAGTATATATTGAATAATGGATCTAAATGGCTCAATTACATGATTATGGGGTAAGTGTGACATTTCTAGCCAATTCAAGAGGTCTTAGCTCAAACTTGGTAAATTTGATGTATTAACATGACAAAAATCTGCACCCATCCAAGAAAGCATCAGGATCTGTTTGCAGTGTTTGTGACTCCAAAGCTGTCTTACCAGACAAGGAATTTGATGTCAATCAAGGCAATACCTTCAGGAAATAACAGGAAATCTGTCTTTTCCTGTTCTATTGATCTTTATTACTTTATTTAGTTTACAGTTCTAAGAAGTGTCAATTATAAATTGTGATTTATATTTATAGGAACACTGTATTTTTTTTTCCCCAAGGTATTACGATGTGTATCACTCTGCCCAGCTTTCATACAGGTCAGGGAAGACCATGAATAATTAGTGACCTTTATTATTTGTTCACCCTCTCAAGCATGTCCAATGCCTTTTAAGTCACTTGCTAGCCTCACCACAGAAACTAGAGTATCTCCAGCCTGTATGTAATGTCCCTGCTATTTTAGCTTTACTCTTCTAAATACCCAACACACTTCTGTTAAAGCTGCCTTTTATAAGTCTGTGCAGGGATCAGTCACAGTTCTGACTGCAGTACAGACATACTTAAAGCCTTTGAGGAGGAATGTCTTAGAAAATTTGGGTTTGGTTACCACAAGAGCAACAGAGTATGCTAAAACAGACACAAAGTTGGGACAGAAGCTAAAATAGAAAGTAAACACCAGTACTGACAGACTTTAGAACATGAAAAATACTAGACTTCTATGATACTTACTAAACACAGCTATTTTCCTAGGCATTTGGAAATTCTGTCATCTTGTAGAACACAAGTCAGCAGGTCAGAGTAAAGTTTAAACCTTACCAGCTTTTCAGCAGAGATAGCTACTGGTAGCAGTAATTGTTTGGCAGATAGGTGTTACAGCATTTTGGGATCCAGTGAGATTAGAGAAAGTTCAAGACAGAGGACAACATGCTGGGCAAAGAAATACACGAGTGAGAAACCCTTGCAACAAAATTCTCCAGATTGCTGTGGGAACACTCCACACAACAGCACAAGCTCATGTTACAGGGGGAAATGGTCACAGTAATACTGCTGATGTTGCAGTCAAGACTTCCTCCCAAGTGCTCCTATGAGCATGTCAAGATGAGACACCTACATGTAGGAGATCAAAGGTGCTCTCCTCTATGCAGCAGTGGAAGGCCTAACATTTAACTTGACTTACCAAAGAAATTCTCATCCTGATTAAACTTTTCGGGAGAAGTATTGGATAGCATCAGCTGCTGTCTATAGAGATAGCTACACCCACAGCTGCTACATACTTGAGTCTGATCCAGTTACACAGTACGGAAGAAACAGATGGTATCTTCATCTGGTTCCATCTTCAGATAAATTGCCATGTGATCCCACTGATTGCACTGAGGAAAGCAGAACAGTCCTGCTAAAAACAAGTACAGATCTTCTGCTGAGGAGCCTCCATACTTCCCAACAGATGGATAAAATCCCTCCTCCAATTCAGATGATCAGATTTTGAAGAGTAATAGTCTGAGACAGATCATAGAGAGCTATAATTTGTGATTTAAATGCAAGTGGAGAGGGGTCTTCATCAGAAGTTTGAAGAATGTTCAGCATTGTAGAGGCTGGTTGTTTCTTTGAGTCTTTATTACTTTCATGTAATTGATAGTGAATACATGATCTGAAAGAAAATTCTTCAAAAGAAGAAGCAGCTTTCAATTTTAGAAATAAGTATTTTTCCCCTCAAGCTGTATCTCAAACTCTGCACAAAAACTCACCTTCTGATTGTGGGCCCTTCAGAATAGAAACAACGTCCATATCATTACTTTATAAAGTAAATTAAACATGGCCTTTTAAGGTGAAATTAGAAGTTTACCTATATCAGATGTTATGCTACTGTTCTGTAGCCCATTTAATAAGTCTTACTATTTTCAGTTCTTACATTTATGCCTCAGGCAAACAATTTAGTTCTATGAGCAACAGAATGTTCAAAGCTATTTTCTTACAGATTTCTGTTCTGTATCCTCAATTCAATGTCCTAACTCACCCAGCACTCCCCAGGGTGCCATTCCATTGGTAAGCATAGGTATGTGCTATGACTCACCTAGAGCTATGTTAATACAGGTACATGTGTCTTAGTTGGTCAGTCAGCTGATACAAAGCATAAGCTCTACGTATAAATATATATGTTAATGGAATTTTTTTTTTTGAACTTAGAAAAAATGCATTTACCCATTGATACTTCATCAGTGGAACCAGATGACTTCTTGAGATCTAATCCAATCCAAATAATTTTGTGACTCAAATTGTTAAAATTAATTTAACTTTGGATTCTTCAGCTTTTAGACTCATCCATTATGAATTATTTTGCTATTTGAGTGAAAGAATTGGCCAGCCCATTCAAGTATTATTAGGTGTGGAGTGGCAGGGACACAGAGTAATGGCTGGTGATTGTGTAAGCCTTGTTTTCTCAGACACCCAGCAGTGGGGTGCAAGACTCTCATTTTGGTGTTGCTAGCTCAGGCTCTGCATCTCATATTACCAAGGCTTACTTTCAGCATCTGATTAGTAAATTTGCTTCATACGTGACATTACTGAAATGAAACCTAATGACTCTGTAAGTTATTACACATTCTAACAGTCACCAGTTTGCTTTTAACATAATATAGCATATATATTTTAACATGACATAGCATACGTAAAAGAATTACATAAAAAAACCGATCTTTACTATGGTATTGTATATTTGCTTTATGACTGTGATCTTGTTTCCTTTTGCATGGAAACTGGTCATGCATAGGAATAGCTTTTATTAAAGATTTGTCATGTGCTTGTCATTAATTACCAGCTGACACCTTTTCCAGCCAGTCTTTATTCCTAGAATTACATCATATGACAAACACATCTCAACATCCTTTGCTGTTGATGCAAGATCTAAAGAATTCAGAATTGTTATTAAAGTTCCTGTTTGTAATTTTTTGTCATCATACCATGGCAAATCTTTTTTATTTAATTGTATCAAAGCTGTATTCTGTATGTTTATTCCTTTTGAAGATATTCAGATGGTTATAGCCATAACTATAAAAAAATGAGACTAACAATGGTTAAAATGAGTGACACGTGCTTTTTATTATACAAATATAGTTGGAGAAAAACATGGTTTTAAAAAATATTGATTGACTCTATCAGGAGCTGTTAAATTCTATTAGTTTCCCTTTACATTGTCTACAGGAGTAGTACAGACTTTGATTTTTTCTGACTATGTAATTTTCTATTTGTTGAATACTGAAAGATATCCCTCTTTATTTTGCTTGGTAATTCCTTGTTTGTTTACCAACACAGAAAACTCATTTATGCATTGCATTAATCACTCTGTTTCTGCTTATTTAAAATACCAGTGGTTCCTCTGTAATTAAAAACTGCATTTTTTTTTTTAGTGGCTTCCTCTTTTCTGTAAGACTTGATAGACTTTATCCTATTCTGTAGTTTGATAGTTTTCAAAGTTTTGAATCTATCTGCTGGCAGAAATGGACCAACTTCACCAGAACTTAACTAGTTGCAATTAATTCAAGTCAGCTGCATTGCATTCTTATTGTATTGGATCTGTCAGGGGAGTTTAAACATCTTGAATCAAGAATTTCTATCACCTCATCTTTTGTTTACCTTCACTCCAGAGAGATACTGATCATTTCTTTCTGGGAACGAATGTTTCCCTGGTGATCTCATCAGTAACAGGAGACTCCCCCTTTGGCACTTTTGTTTAGCACCCTTCATTTTCATTTCACAAGTTGCATTTGGAATTTTACTGAGCAATCTGAACGCTACCAAATCTATTTTATATGGCAGTGAAAATGATTTTTTACTGAAGGACATTATTTTTAATTTGTGCAGTTTCAGACTCTTCAATGCCACTTCCCTCACTGAAAGTATACCTTCAATGTGGTTGATTTGTAATTCCTTGTCTGTTGCAGTCCGAGCGCAATGGAGGTCCTCGGCCTCCGGGGCGCGGGGCTTCGGCCCGCGGACGTGGCAGCCACTGCCGACTGACGGGGGAAGAAAAGGAGCCCAGACGGGGCTGCACCGACAGCCTCTTCATTAGGACCCAGGGGAAACGACGAACACAAGGCGGCGAAGACCGAGAACAAAGCAAGGGCTACGGCTACACAGGGAAAGGCACGGGCGGAGTCCGGGGTCGGGGTCCAATGAACATACATTGAAGGAGGAACTTAGGGGATACAGACCAATGGAGACACGCAGGGCCGGGCTGTGCTCCTTATGTCTTGAGTGGAGGCCGCTGCTTTTTCCCGGGCTTGTGGGGCCACTCCCACTGCGTGGAGGGGGTGAATCCTCTCTAAGTCACCTTCTTCTCCCAACACTGCCTAAACCTCCACGTGCTGGGGCGGGGGCACCCCACACTTGTTACATCAATTTAACTGTGAGTCTCCACAATCCCTCAAAGCTTCATCGTTGTTACACTGATATTTTACAGAAATTGCGTGCTCACCTTCACTACTCTGAGTTGTCTCACTGATTTGAGAGGAATGCCATCCATTCCAAGTGGTATGGCAAATATTCCTGCTATTTCTCCTGTCATCTTTGCAGTCATAGCAGGCACTACAAAGCAGGAGAAAGAATCTGGGAAAAGGCTGGTATTGAAAAGGCAGCCTGCAACTGGCCCATAGGTGATGGCAACATACTTCTTTGGTCAAACAACTTGTTACCAAGTGCTTAGCTCCAGTGCAATTTGACCACAGCTTTTAAATGGCTGCTTGAACAGAACTCAGATATCGCTACTTTTATTGCAAGATCAGGAACTATGTCTGGAAGGGTCTGGACAGATCAGGTGGAACATCCATTCTCCCAGAACCTAATCCACTGCAGATAACTCGCTCCTCACCAGATAACTCACCAGAATTCCCTGCCATCTCTGTTGTGTCCAACAACAGATATTTCTCAGTCTTGTTAGGTAAACTATTACACCACTGAGTTTTCTTTGTGATGGGAAGATGTTTCCTTGTGTGTGACTTATTTACCTTCCGCCATTTCAATACTGGGTGAAGTGCTTTGGCTCTGTACTTGGCTGGAATCTCTGATAGGGAATAGTAAATTGAGAGAATGGATGCCTAGGAGCCCATCATGTATAGAGAATCTTTCTGAGGAAAGTGTCTACACAAAAGACAGCCTAGGGGGTTGCTGTGTAAAGGATTGGAGATGCTGCAGTGGCTGCTGAGGCCAAAAGGGAGGGGTAGGGCTGCAGTGTAACAATTATATCTTGGCTGTAAACCAGAATCTTGAAGGTAAGAATATTAACAACCTGAGCTATAAAAAGGCCCTCAGGCCTCATTTTGTGTTATTTCAGGTTTATATAATCAAAAGTGAAGACTCTGAGTTTTAGTACAAAGGACTGCCTTTCACTTCAGTAATGGATATCAGGATTGGAGTAGCTTCTTGCCTAGGGAGAGCAGACATGGTTGAGGCTAGTAAGAACAAGGGGGTAACCCAGGGATTGGCAGCTAAACTCTGAGAGGAAGAGCACTAGGATTAAGGAAATAATGAAGAAACAATGGCACAGTGTTTATAGAGTCCTCTCTGAGGGATGGAGATATGATAGTGGCATCCTGTATTAATTACAAACTTTATTCCTGTTTTACTGGAACAAATGAGTCAGGAGGGTCAAAGGTATCTATTTATATGACCCACTGCACATACTAAGTAATTAAAGCCTGGCCGTTCAGAGACACCCAAACATCTGTCAACAAGCACTGACACATTAAAAAAAAAAAAAAAACAACAAAAAAACAAAAAAACAAATGAAAAACCAGCCAAATCCCAGAAGTTTAAACCTTTATTAGCCAGAAAGGAGACAAAAAAATCTGGGAAAGCAGTTGAGGGAGATTTTAACCACATTTCTAACTTGCCTTCTCAATAACTGCAGTAGTGGCTGTTAATTTTGTTTTGTATTTTATAATAATGGAAACTGTTGTACTTGGCAGCCTTTTAGGTGGCATTAAAGATGGTAGTAACTGTTCTTTTTGGATGAAGAAGTAGCTGGAGT
Organism: Promerops cafer; assembly: GCA_013398275.1. NCBI lineage: Eukaryota > Metazoa > Chordata > Aves > Passeriformes > Nectariniidae > Promerops > Promerops cafer. The sequence continues at coordinate 117,206 of VZSE01011898.1, forward strand.
TTATGTTATTACTTTTGTGGTAAAAGCCTGAATCTACCTCCTCAATGATGAATTTGGATATGGACACACAAAGAGTAAAAGGGAGGAAAAAAGCCAAGTTTAAAAATATATCTTCTGTTTTTGCTTTGACTTTCATTTACAACATTGTTGTTAGAGCAGGCACAGTGACTTCAAGATTTGGCTTTCACTAGCTTTGAGCTGTTCAAAAGAATTGTTTTACTCTGCCTGCTTTAGACTTGCATCAATGCTGCCAAAAAGAGTGATCTAGCCAAGAGTGATCTAAGACATAAGCTGAAGGCCTAGCAAGAAGACCAGAATGGTGAAGATATTGGGTAATAAAAGAGACACCAGTAAAAAGACATGATGGCAGGAATGCAAGTTGTCTTCCAGCAACTGCATTTGCTGAAGCTGGAGGAAGAGTCAGTATCATGCCCATGCTAGGCGCTGCTATAGTCAGGGTGTTTCTTAGGACGAAATAAAGAAGACCCAGAAGACCCTTTACTTAGAACTAAGTAAAGAAGACCCAGAAGGTCACAGTGGATGTACTTGTTTGTCACACAATCTTTTCATGGTGCTTTGACAGGTACCTGGAGATCTTTCTAGCTTTAATCTTCTCTGGCTTGTGTAGATAACCCTGTTTGACAGTTTGCTGAACATTGATGTTTTCTGACTATTATTTTCCTGAGTTTCTCTCAGAGCAAATGCCTTTGGATATCAGATGATCAGATAATCTGAGCTTCTATTCCTATTACAGTTTGAGAGCCACTCATAACTATTTGAATACCATGATTTGCCACTGACTGTTTTAGAACAGAACCATTACACTTTTAATTGAGCTGAAATGGATACAGGGTAAATATCAATTGGCCCTTATTAACCATTGTCTTCATTACCTTGGGAGGAAGAATTAATTTTATAGTAAAACTGTAGAATGGTTTGGGTGGGAAAGTACCTTCAAGACCATCTAGTTCAAACCTCCCTCTGCTGTGGACACAGACACCTTCCTCTAGACCAGGTTGCTTGACGTTCCGTTCAACCTTGGTTTAAATATGTAAAGGGATGGGGAATCTACAACTTCTCTGGGAAACCTGTTCAGTGCCTCACTAATCTGGCTGTCAAAAAAAAAAAAAACAAAAACAAAACCAACAAAAAAACCCGAACCAAACAAAAAACTCATGAAAATTTATTTAGTTTTCTTTTGTCGTATCTCTTTTAGGACCAAATGATGTCTCTACTTCCCTTTCTTCCCCGGTGTTTGAAACCGTTGCTCTGGCTGGACTTCCACACAGGATGCCAACCCCTGCATTTCTCTTAAGTCTGTAGCACATGTGCTCTTCACTTACATTTAATATATTTAGTTTCCCATCCTGCAGTCTACTAAGTAGTTTCCATCAGACTGATTGCATATCTTCTTCATACCAACTGAGCTGGATTTTTTTACTTTGAACAACTTGAGACATGTTTCAGCTCCTCAGGCCAGTGCCTTGGTGGGAGGCTTAGCCTCTTCATTCTGTTGGGTTTGTAGGAAAAGCCAAATGATTTGGTATAAAAATATTTTTTTAAAACACTGAAGACTTTTTTCAGTTTTGTTCATTTTCTTTTTTTTCAGCTGGAAATAGAAGATATTTCAGTTACATTACATAGAAATGCAATGAAAATAGGTTTTGTGCTTTTTGTTTCTTTTCTTTCTCAGAGGTCAGAGGAAGATACTTCTATTTCATTTTGAAAATGAAAATTTTTGAATCTTTTAAATAATATAAACGTTTTTCTTGTGAAATACTGAGCAGTTGCAAACTTATTTTCTTGCAATACTATGACTTTTAAAGTGCAAAGAAGCAATGGCAGCTCTTATGCCTTTGATGTAGAAGACAAAATAGTTTGGGGGCCCAAGAGGAATTAATTGGTGCCTAACTATGGGCTAGGGACTGTTTTGTAATTAGGTTTTCTACTGTCTTGAAGGAAGCAGTTTCTCCAGTTTAGACACCTGAATACATTTTACCACTTACAAACTCTATCAATAAGAGCAGCTGCAGCCTGGAGGGAAATGGAAGGTGAAGATGTATAGGAGCAGGAGACTGCTGGATGGGAGTCTGTGGTGATGGGTTTGTTTGAGACAGATTGGTGGCTCAGAAAAGCACTCTAAATAATTTTAGTAGACTGTAGTGAATGATGGAGGTGTGAAGCAAGTTAAGAAAAATGAAGGTTGAAAAATGGATACTCTGTGATGCAAATGATCTCAAATGTGTTTTCATGATCTCTACAGTTGTGAAACAGAGATCCTTGGGGAGGTTGCAGTAAATGTGAAAGAGATGTGGAACACAAAAGCTTTCAGGGGCTGCAGCAAGAGCTAAATAGTTTGTTTCGCTTCTTCCTCCTGTTCTACTTTCCCTGCTTTTCTTCTCTTCCTAATTTAGTCACTATTTTCTTCTTTGCTATCTCCATCATTTGTCACTTGGCCTCCTTTGAGTGCCCCAATTAAAATCTAACTACACTTTTGGATTGAAAAGAACGATTTTCCCAAATACATTTTCCTTCAACAGTGTCATTTGGCTCAAAATGTGTCTCGGTTTGAGAGGAAGTGAGTTTTTTGGGAAGTTTTAGTCAAACCAATCAGTGGTCAGATTTGAATATTGACACCTGGTGTGACCACTGAAGATGTGAGTCACCTCTGAGAACACAGGGGGTTAAAAGCAGAGAATTCCCAGAGTTCAGCTCTCTTTTGTTCCTGTCCGGCAGAGGTGCACATCTCTTCTGCCCAGCCGCAGGCTGGGTGGGGAGGGGGAGCCATGGAGGCCCAGGCTGAGGTAGGCCGGAGCGCCGGAGAGAGAGAGAGGGTGGAAGGGAATGGAACCGGGCCAGCCCTGCAGGACAGAGGGGTGGAGAGACACCGAGATGTCTTTTGTTCCCTCCTGCCAGAGGAAGAGAGAGAGAGAGAGACAGAGAGACAGAGAGAGAGAGAGAGAGGGAGAGCGAGCCTGTGCCAGCAGAAGAGGCAGAGGGGAGAAGGTGCCCAGTGTGTGGGAGTCCCCACCATGAGATTTCCGTGCCCTGAGGGCAGCGGAGCTTGGACTTTTAACCCTTTCTTGGGTGAAGGTAACTTTATGGAACATTAGTCCACTTGGCTGGTGGTTTGAGAGAGAAGAGAGACAGTCTGGGACCTGAGATATTAGAGGAAGATGGGAAGAATTCAAGGTGGGAGGAGATGCAGGAGTGCCTTTTAGCTGGACTTTTCTTGTATAGCCATAGACTGAACCAAGTGGCCTGTAATACGTGAAACTGCATTTAAGTGGATGTGATGGCTTGAGCCAAGAGAGTGACCTGCAGTAATGACACCATATAAAGGAGTGGAGTGAACAGAGGAAGATGAAGAGGGTGTGGTGGTGCCTTCTGTCTTCAGGGAGAAGAAGAGCTCTGTTCTCGAGACCCTCAGCCCCAGGGGATGAGAAAATGGGGGGGACTGTTGTCCCAAAAATGAGACATGGTTGTTGTTTTTTGGCACTTGGCAAAGCATCCTTGAAGAACCCTGTGAGCAGTTTTGGTCCATGGACGGTGGTGAGAGCACTGTACATGGAAGGAGGATGTCACCATGGCAGATTTTCTCCAGGTGGTGCCATGTGTGACATGGAAACATGGGAGGTTTCAACTGTGTTTTGTGAGGAGGACTATGGTACAAGAGAGACTCCTCTCTCCCCTGATGGACTGAGAATTGATTATCTGAGTGGTGGTAACTTGATCTGGCCTCCAAGGTTTTGTCTCACTGCAGTTTGGTGGAAATTGGGTGGGAGGAGGAGGAATGTTTGGAAGGTTTTCATTCTGTTTCCTGTGTGTTCCTGTTATTTTAGCGTAGGTTAATAAAATTTTTTCCCCTCTCTAAGCTTGAGCCTGCTCTGCTCTGTTCCTGGTTGCATCTCACAGCAGTTAGTTGAAGAAAATATATTCTCATAGGGGCACTGGCATTGGACCAGTGTCAAACCATGACAACGTGTTTTTGATGTATTATGAAATTGAATTGAAATGTTGACCCTATGTATTAATAGTTCCAAGTTGTCTTTCAACTGGCTTCTGAGTATATACATCATAGAGGTCTTTCATTTTCTCATCTTCTTCCTTCAAAAATTACTGACATTTAAATCAAAGCAATAATTTCTGTGCCTTCATCTTTGATCAGCTCTTTTCTGCATGCTTTTTACTTCTATTTTCTTCCATTTTGCAAATGGCACTGCACGTGACGGGTTGTTTCTGATTTCTAGTTACAATTCCCAGTTCCCATGAGACATTTTGATTCTAATATGGAGTCATCTTTGTGAAAGGGACATAATTTAAATCTTCTGTAAGCTCTTGCAAACAGGGAGGAAAGCAATATTTTGAGTATATTCCAGTATTCAGCATGTACATAACTTTGGGCTTCCATCAAAGTGGTGTTTGGAGCAGCACAGATACTCTGAAACACAGTGTAATATATCTGTTAAATCATTTCTTTCTTCTTTTTAACTTTTGGTTGGTTTGGTTGCTTTGTTTGTTTGCTTTTAAAGGAAATCAAGGAAAATCTTCAATTCATTTGTAGTATATATGCGGTATAGTTTCTTTTCCAATATAGTAATATCAGTCAGTAACAGCTTCTACTGTTCTCATTAACACTGTCAGGATGTGCATTCAGTTTACTTTCTGGTAGGCAAGGTGAGGGCTGGAGGTAGCAATTTGGCTGCTACAGAAGGCAGCAAGATCTGTTTAAATCAAAACTGAATTACAACCTAATTTTTGTTCAATGGTTTTATAAGAACATACAGACATAGCATTGTGTAACTTTCATAAGTCAAGTAGTCAAAAGCATTCTTTCTTTCAATTTCAAAAACATACACCCAAACCCCAGAAATTAAACTAGTTGCAGATATATTCCAGATAATGTTCTGATTTTAGTTCCACTTCCTGTACAGCTTCCCACATTTTCTGCCTAAATATTTTTTCACCATTTTGGCATGAATATTTCATCAGTTTGGAAAGTATTTCAGGGTATCTCCACTGAAAGAAGCAAATGAAGATGTAGCAAGGTATTTTATGATGCAATTCAGGGATTTTAGAGAGGTTGAGCATATTTCTCTGAGTATATTTGAACTCAAGTAACAGAAGCAAATTTCTCTTTTCTCAGTTCCAAGTCTTTTTCAGCACAGAGAGCCAAAAGCTGCTTTGATTCTGTTCACGGTCCTGTTCCTGCCACTCCTTTGCTGGCTGTATCTTGCGTTTTTTTGCCGACTTGTTTGGCTGCGTCTGCAGAGATTCCCTTCACTGCAATGTTTGTTAAAAACACATGTTCACTTGTGTGTGAATGCCTACACACACTCATATACATTGTTCTGCATTCAAATCAATCCCATACATCTGAGCCATTTCCCACACTTGGGGAGATCTCATGGGACCCTACAGTTCAGCAGTTGCCTCACCCTCAGTGGCTTAGTCCTTATATGACAGATTTGCTGCTATTTTAGCCATTGCTGAACAACAGGGACCCTCCAAACTGTTTCCTGAAACAGGCTGGATGGAAGATAATTATTGTGCCAGCAACTTCATCAAAGCAATTGCCCACAGATCAAAGACTCCTTCACTGGGAACTTAGCTGATGGAGAACTACAGAATATTCTTTATGGCAGAATACAGAATATTTCCTATGTTAGGAAATCAAATAAAACACAGGGGTTTAGTCCTATACTAGGCTTGCTCTTCAGAGAGCACTGGATTGTCTAAATAAATGCCACATATTTGAATGAAGTTTTATAGTAAAAATTTCAGATCAGCTTTTCTAATTTTTCCTATTAGGTGTCTAGTGCATTTGATAATTGTTTTCATTACTTAATTCTGAAGTTTTATTGAACTACAGGCAGACAGTGCTTAAGGACAGAATTAGGATCCAGGCTGCCAGTGTGCTACAGTGATATATGGATGGTCACAGTGTTTTGAGATCAAGTGCAGCATTAACTTAAAGTTTGCTGCAGGTAGTTCTGCTTTGGTAGAACCAAATGGTTCTCCCCATGGTTTAAGGTTTCAAGAGCCAAAATCTCTATTAGTTTTTCAATTTTGTTTTCTGCTGGAATTTTAAAAGGCTGTTTTGTAGGTTCTTCTCTTCTGGAATCCTTTTCTGCCAGCCTTTATTTATGACACACATTTGAATTGTATATAGGGAAGTTTCCTTCCTTAGCACAGAACACTACTCATGTTTTCCTCTGGCTCTCATATGAAGAAGTATTTTTGTCACTGCATGTTATAAGATAGCTTGAAACTGCTTAGACAAGCGTTTATTCAACTATTTTATTTCCAGAGATTTAGCAGTAAATATAAAATGCATACTAATCCTTCGAGCGTGTCTTCTTTTTGGTGATGAGCTCTATTTAAGTCATACCAGTAAAATAATCTGTTCCCTTGTGATGTTACTTGCCATGGAAAAGGCAAAGTTATACTTTCCATATAATCCATCATGGGTAGGGACCTTGTATTTTATGTATTTATTCACTTTTTTTTTTTTTTTTAATTTACATTTTAGCTTTCTGCAAGGTAATGAGCAGGCAATTTTTAAATTTTAGGTCAGATATGCCTAGGTAATATATATTCTTTTGTCTTGTTTCTTTCTAGATTCTGTCTTTGAGTGCCACTAAAAAATGCATTCTAGAGTTTTGCTTACTTTTATCAAAGCCAGAAACCTCTGAGGCAGTGAGGAATTTATTTTATGCCCTATGACACAATTTTGTGTTGTCATTGTTGATATGACAACATGATGATATGAAGTTTAGATGGATATTAAGAAAAGATTTTTTCATCGACAGGGCTGTCAAGCATTGGAACTGTCCAGGCTGCCGAGGGAAGTGGCTGAGTCACCATCCCTGGAGGTCTGTGAAAGATGTGTAGATGTGGTACTTAGGGACATGGTTTAATGGTGGGCTTGGCAGTGCTGGGTTAACAGTTGGACTCAATGATCTTACTGATCTTTTCCAGACTAAATGATTCTTTGATTTCCAGGCTGTGCTTATCTAGATTGTTATTTAGGACAAGACTAATCTGACCTATTTGTGTATGTGGGAAATGCAAAACGGTTTTGGATTGCCTTTGTTGTCCCCAGTTGTTACTACCAGTAGAGTGAGTAGAGTATGAAGTGTGACCAAATGAATGTAAAGCAGTAGAGGGGGCAAAGGTGCTACTATAATGTACTGCAGACCTCCCATAGAGTCACTGCTTTCTACTACAGCCTGCTTCTCTGTCAGAGGTGGTGCTCGAGCATTAGCTCCACCCTGGTGAGGTGCCAGGTAATGTCACAGTAAAATAGCATACTTGTAAGAATGCTTTTCGTTCCCAGAGTAGTGCAAGAAAGTGAAAGAGAAAAGTCAGAGTACTATTGCTCTCTGATGATGTGATTATTTTGGTGGAATGGAAATATTACCTACATACTGCTCTTACTGTGTAGATTGTGTCAGGATCAGAACTGTCCTTTGCCTGTTGGAAAAAGAACTCCTCAGAAGCTAAGATGGAAAGAGATTTTTTCCTAACAGTAAGAGAAATTTTCCAACTGTGGCATCTGATTCTTGCTTTCCTAGCAAAATACACTGTGAAATGCACAAATATTGGTTATGTTGATATAAGGCCTCCAGCGTTTTGACCTGTCCCTAACAGAGAAGTGACATTTATATGAAGTATTCCAACTACCTCTGACCTTTGGTCTGTTCCACTTCTCATTGTGGCATAGCCATGGCATCTTTTCTGTCCTTTCAGTAAGAATAATGATGGAGATGGGATGGGTCACTATAGCAGCCCTTTACTGACTATAAATTTCTATACAGGACAATTTTTCAGTAAAAAGTGATTCTTCCTGGAACCATACAAACCCAGATGTTGCAATGGCAGACAAACATACATTAGTGAGAAGTGAGACAGCACTGTCGATTATCATAATTTTTTTTTTTCCACTAGTGCTCTAAAAAATAAAGATTAAATGCTGAAATACGTGAGTCAACTCAGTGGAGGATTAGGATATTATTGGCATTGGCTCCATAGTCATTATACTGTGGAACAGACGGGTGCAGGGATGTGAGGACAAATGACTAAGGAACACAATTTCCTAGCTGAATTATGGTACTTCCTTGAAGGGAATATTGTCTGGTTCTCCCACCAAACTTGGGGGATCCAAAATTGTTTCCATCATGCCAACCAGAATGATTATTTAATAGTGGAAGAGTTTTAAAATGGAGCATCCTGACAGGAAGCTTCAGCTGATATAGATGGCTGAAAACATACTCAGTTTCCTAAAGTAAAATCTAAACCATCTAACTTTGATTGGAAGGTTTGAATGCATCTTAAGACACACAATATTTAAAAAACCCCAAAAACCTAGGTACTTACTTTCAACTTTTTCTGCAGTGTTTTAAAATGTATTTTCTACATTTTCTGACGACTTTCTAAGACTTCAGTCAGGATCAGCAACAGGCACTACTGCAAAAGACAGCAAAACAGCCCTGCATTCACTTACTGAATTCCCAGTGCTTCAAGGCTGTTTGTACAGGCAGATATTTGTGCCAGCAGAAAGATTCTTGCAGGACTCTGTCCTCAGATTAGAAGAAATATATCAAACAGAACAAAAAGAGCTTGTGAAACGTAAATGATCTTGCCATACATTTGTTTCTATTGTTAATATAGATGAGGATGTTCATAGCATCTAAAAGACTACATTTTTGGCTTCAGCACAACAAGCTGTTTTATGTATGAGCTGTATGTAATTATATTGAAAACAAACTTTGCTTCAAGAACATTTTGGCTCCACTGCGCAACAACACAAAGGGCCTTTGTTATGCTCTCATCAGTGTTATTTATGGATTGCAAAGGACTTACCAAAGGACAGTTTCATCTGATGATATTCATCCACTGACCCAAATTTAAATGTAGTGACTTATATCCATATTAATCATAATTACTGATATGATCAACCAGACAAAGATTTCTGAAACTAGAAATGGGATTGCTCTATAGATTGAGACCTGGAACAGCAATACAGAATGGTGTTTCAGATCCAAGGCTTTGAATGTGCCAGAATGGAAAATGCAACAAAAGGCTTTGCATAATTCACATCAATTATAATCATCTTCACTTGAATTGAAAATGAAGCTCTTGGTCTCTTAAATAGGAAAAAAAAAGAAAAAAGAAAAAAAAAGTCACAGAGAGGGAGCTAAGTGGGTTTTGGGAAAAAGGAATCCCAGAACAAAGTAGATTTGTGAATATCTGCCAGAATCTCTTATAGGACATTATGAAGCTAGGGGAGGGCACTGTGCTTTCCTCTGACTTGCCTGAACAGCCACTACATTAAAGGATTACTTTCAGAAATCCTACTTTGCCCAGATTTTTCTTGCCTGACCTGCAGGACTTGGGAAGCTTCCAATGACAACTTTCTGTTCTTCTTCAAACTCAGTGTGACCATGGACAAGCTCTTCAGGGCCGTAGTCAGACTGCTGGCTGTCAGTACAAACCTTTGGTTTTGCAACTGCCGTGGTATCTACCTATAAGAGTGCGCCACACAGCAATTCAGAGCACTATTTATACAAGACTGGAAGATCCAGCTTCCGGAGACACTAGTGGATGAAGTATTTATGATAGTGAAGTAAACTTAGATGACCCAGTCTGAATGTTCATTCTTTTGTTTTGGCCTCCCAGATGTAAAATAGATGGTCAGTATTTTTTTACCTCACTGGGATCCTGTGAAATTAAAGACTTTGAAAGAATATGAATCACTGAGATATTGCAAGAAGGGAGGTTATATAAATGTAATCTAATTATATAAGTGTCTTCAGATGAATTACACTTTCATTACCATAGCCTTCTGCTATGTCCTTGTTGTTTATTCATACTATTAGTGGTTGTAGAGACTAGATGTTATTTCAGATGATGAATCCCAATCTTATTTTCTTTGCTCAATGAACGATTTTTTTGGGTCATGCAAACTGCTGGGTCACATGGATTTACTCCACTTGCGAACACTGGGTGCTTCTAAACATCAGATCCAGTTTTCTGAAATGCAAAATTTCTCTGCTGTAGCATCTTTCCTCTTGAAATTTCCCAGATCTGCTGTGACCTATAGCTAACATTTAACTCAAGGTTTCTTGTCACCCTACAGGAATTGCAACAGACATTGTTTGCCTAGAAGGACGTACTTGTAAGCTGAGGAAATAAGGAGAACAAATTGGCGTTATCATCTAGACACTGTTTACAAACTATTCCTTGGCATCGATCTGTTCTTTAGTATTAGCCAAATAGTTAGCTATAATAATTAAATGTTAATTTATTCTTAACCAACAGTAGCAGATCTGAAGCAGGTTCTCCTTGTTCTGCATGTTCAATTTTTCTGTTGTTTCCTTTAGAAACCGCTGAGGGGCAGCAGGTTTTCACATGGAAACAGGCTTTCATGTGTAAGGAAATCTGGAGCTGTATTATACATTTGGTTATTTAATGAATTCCATGCATCAGATAACTGAAGGTTAGAACAAAAGTTTCACTGTATGCTCCTGTAAATGAATGTGATTTTTGCTTGTTTATGGAATCTTGATGTATTTTTTCCCATGAGTAGAAAAAAATCTGAAGAATGAGTGTCTGCAAAGCCCCATTTAAGGCTGTAGGGTGCCTGTAAGATTGAATTAATGGGTAAGTTTGTCACATGCACAGCACACATTTTGGCACTACTTTTAGAAAGGAGGCCAGGATATTAGGACAAAAGAATGAGAAGAGAGTTGATTTATTAGTTAAATTTATTACAGCTAACAAGCTAACTAATGGAATAGGCTATGTTACTCAGAAATCTCTGTAGGCTTCAGGTACATAAGTAAGCAGACACCCTAAAAGAACAGATCCTGTTCTAGTCCAACTATTAAGCTTGTGCCATGAACAATAAAGACATATCCAGTAGTGAATGCAGTACATTCTTACTTCCAGTACCTCTGCTTTATCTAGCTACCTTATGTGACTGTCTTGGCTTTGATCCTGGCTACCCAGATGTGCTACAGGGACTCACACCGGCCCACAGGTCTGGAGAGAAGCACTTTGGTCTGTTAGTATTGGATGCTCACCTGTGTGATCTTCCCAACTGTTAATAACCCAAGGGAATTGTGGTTTAGATCCATTATTTTTTCCATATATAATAGTGAGAACAGAATAGATAATCCAGTTTGCAGAGGACTTCTGCATAGCTTATGCATGAAGATTTGAACTGAGGGCCAAATCCTTTTCCAGCCAAATGATTTTCTGCATGCATTTTGAAAAATGCTAGCGATTACTATTTGGACATGCTCCTATGTCCTTTCTATCCTCTGCTGAGGACAACTTCCAGACACAGCTTTTCAGTAATAACTCAACGCACTCTAAGCTAAGTATTCTAGTAAAAATTACAAGTAAAAATCGAAAGTCTGACTTACTAAGCTGTTACACCTTGGGCTGTTTGTAACAATTCTGTCATGCATAAAAGTAAAGCATGAACAGATTCTTTAATTTAATTCTTTACTTTCATACTCCACAGGGTAACATGAAAACACTGATGTGCTATTTTGATTTTCTAGCCAAAGGTAACTGGAGTACGGGCTGTTCTGGCCACGCTCTCACACCTTTGCAGTGTTTTATATTCCCACATGTGAGGAGAAGATGATGGGTAAGAGTCAGGTGTATCATTATGATACACAAGGATTGCTTCATTCCTAGGCAAAACAGCTAATCCTGTTTGTGCCCCTTTGTGCCTTGGTATCACTGTGAACTGAATGGAGCATGTACAGCTCCAGGTCTGAAAAAAAGAACCCAGCAAATTGTCTTTCAAGTCAATGATGCAAATACTAATTATCTTTAAGAGTCATGTCTACCTAGAAGAACCAGCAGAACCAGTCACATTAAACATAGGTGCAGCAGTATGAAAGTAGGGTGGAATAACAATGATTTGTCTGAGACAAGAATTCTCATATGAATAGAAGCATTAGGAAAAGCAGAAGATTTAAAGAATATAGCCTCAGTTTGTCGTTCAGTAATGGGCCAGTCTTGCCAAGACAACAGAGAGAAACCTTTCAAGGTCTACCCTTGCAGAAAGCAGCAGCTGTAGAAGACCTGGCTCTTCATGCCTGTCACATCTAAATTCTGCCTGGTTATGTGGTAGATGCAGTGCTGTACATAATTTAATATTGCACACAGTGCCTCTTTGCCTCTACCCTGTCCCTGTTCCAACCTTTCTGTCCTTTGTCCCATTCTCTATAATTTAGAATGCTTGTCTACATTGTATGTCATTTGATTTTTTTAAGATGAGAGCAGACCTGGTCATTTTCAAGGAAAAACTTTAGTCCAGTCAGTCCTTTTATTGAGGAAGTAAAATAAGACTAAAATGTTGCACAACTGGAGACTTAATTAGCTTTTACAGTTCTTGTAAAGAAGACACTTCCTTGTTAAGTAGCAAATACAGGTGTAATTAAGCCTGTTCTGAAGTTAAATCGGAATTAACAGCTCTTCTGGTTTCTGCCCATGTATGCAGATCTGAGAAGCCATTAAAGTGCCCGGGCTCCCGAGTGCTTTAGCCGTGCACAGAGCCACCTGGAGGCAGTGTTCGCACAGGTTGCTTCAGGCCTGTGCTTGTAAACTTCAATTTCCTGAGATTTCATCATACAGAAAAAATCTGAGAAAAAAATATATAATAGGAAGCATGATTTTTTTTTAAAAAAAGCCTTTGCCTTCATAGGATACACCGTTGATTCTCCATGGATGTGTAATACTGTGATGCTCCTGTGAAGTGCTTTTCAAAAAAAACCTTTGTAGGAAGAGCCAGCAGGATATTCCAGCATACCAGCTGACATAACTGAAAAGAACATGCAAAATTTCCTGCATGGGGCAGAAAAACACTGCTGCTTGACCTTAAGTATGGTGGAGTCTTTCTATTCTTGTTTTTTCTCTTGGGTAGAACTGACCTATTCTTTGTTTGTTTGTTTGTTTGTTTGTTTGTTTGTTTGTTTGTTTGATTGATTAATTGACTGATTATAAATAAAAACAGATCATGGAACTTCCTTCCCGTGTTACAATTGCCACTTGATCTCTTTCTTCAATTGCACAGAAAAAATAATATGCAAATGTTTGCAAATGACTCTACAAAACACTTTTGAACCACCCAGCAACAACTGGTAATGCTTATAAAGCTTAGATTGATTGATGCATGTTTGCTGTTTCTTTGTTAATTGTAAGTCATACTTCTCCCCATTCCAAACATACATTTCTCAATCTGCTTTGAAACTCATATTCTCCACTCTGATTGCATCAAGTCCTATTAACCAAATTTGTTTTTCTTTCAGATACCGAACTTTACTGGACACAGAAGCTCTGAGGTTTAGTTGACCAAAATATATGGTAAGTCCATCTTCAGATTCCTAATGTTGGCATATAATTGATCGCTGTCTGTCTCAGGAGTTGTACATAAAGATGTACACACCACTGACAAAATTCAGTATCATGATTTCATAAAATTTATGTCAAATACCATCTATCTGAATAAAGTGGAACATAAGAAAAAGGTACCAAAGAACTTTGTAACAAAGCAAGCTGCTGAAATAATGTATTTTAGCATAATATTCTACCCGTCCTATTTCACTGGTGTCTATACTTAATTAAATGCAGGATTAAAGTAGATTAGTTTATGTTCAATATTTAATTAAGTCAATGGAGCAGAACAAGACAGATACATGAATTGACTTCTTTCAATGTTTAGTTTTTAAAAATGTCACTCAACCTGCCAGTGCATTTGTGAATAGAGTTGAAAGATAAGGCGGAGCCACAAACTTCTTTAGGAAGAAATTTGTGGTACCTGAAGATGTCAGATTTAGCAGGAGTCTTAAAAAACTTTCTTTTCAAAAGAACAGGGGAAAAAAAGCTGATTTTTCTGAAAAAAAAAACCCTGTGGATTTCGTTACTAACTCCCAATTTTCCTTCTTTACAACACCCTCCTTGCATTTCTGTGGTTTACAGATAAATCAGACCAACACCTGACCATTACACAGCAGGTTTTTAGGCCTTTTTTCACATTAAATTCTTGGAAACTTCTGAGCTGACTAAATATGTAGCCATCTCCTCATGTGTAGTGCAGATAGCTTGTAGTTTCTGAAGTTTGTGGTTTGTTCAGGTCCCTCTTGTCCTGACATTCAGTGTAATGAGTAAGATTTATTCTTTAGATTTCAGAAAAGTCAAAGACTTTAGATTTTCACTTCTGGATCTGAACTTCTGAGGTTGAAATCAATTCACTTCTGCTCACAGATAAAAAAACCATAGGAGATAGCAAGCTCTGAATAAAGATCTGATGGAGGTAACTTCTGGGTAAATGATGAATCAGAGACTCAGAGGGAAGAATGAATGAACAGGGTCTGTTTGATTGAGAGAGAAACAAGGAATGTATGTGAATCTTCTAGTGTATAACAGAATTTGGCAAAGGAAGAAATTCGTCACGTCTTCGTGTCTCTAATGAGCTGTAAATAAATAATGGAGAAAAACAATAAAAAATAATAAAGAAAGAGTAAATTCCATCAAGGAATATTCAAATTAGGAAAATTTTGTTAAGAGTGAAGTAACGAAACATGATCCTTGTGGGTCCCTTCCAACTCCAAATATGTTGTGTTTCTGTGATTGTAGACATTGAACTATCTTGGCATTGTCATGGAAGCTACATAATTAGATTTATTTCCAAACAGGTTAAGCAAACACCTTGTCCTACAAATAAATGATCCTTAGGGTACTAAATGCAGGAGCTAGCTTTCTAAAGCACCTTTCACTTCCTATTTAAGTTTTCAGACAGGCTTTCCAGGGAAACAAGTTTCCTAGGACTGCTGTTGGCTTTTCTTATTTCCTTAACAAGTCATGTAATTAACCATTAGAAACATATGGAAATCTAACAGTTTCCTTATGCCTAAGATGTTACACAGAAGGAAATGGGAAAGAAAGCTTGGTAGCTATCTTTACTGGTTGGTGTTTTTTGGGGTTGGGGGTTTTTTTAAGGCAGGGGCTGTTGGATTTTTTTGGTGGAGGTTGAATTTTTTTGATATATTGAGGTTTTTTAGTGATCAATAAAGCACCCTGAAGTTGTTGCCATCCCACTGGAAATTCCTTTATAAGCCCAGTCTGTGATATGAATAAAACAGGGAATGTTTATTTCACCCCACTGTTGGGCTAGCTCTCATTTTCCATGTCTTCAAATGGCCTTTAAGTATTTCTCATCATAATGTGTTAAAATTCATCCTTTTCAAACTAGGTATCAAAAATTCAAAATCATATCTTCATAAATACCAGGTTCTTCAGTATTCTGTGTGGTGAAGTCATTCATTTCAATACGAATTTTTGCACGTTATGACAGTTTCCAAAAAATCAGCCCACTACTTATATAGTTAGAGTATGATGGTCAAGCAGCATTCTAGGCCACAAGAAGTCCCTAAACAGGTAATGATTGTTCAAAACACTTCTGTACTGGTTATAGTCTTTGGTTTAAACCACCTAATCATGCATATGTCCTTAATGCTACTTGCATTTTGGTGATGATCAAAGATGTGACATTCCTGTACAGATTTTGCAATATTCCACTCTCTGCGGAGGTAATGTTGAGAAGCATTTAGGAAGGAAAGGAGTTTATAGAGCATATAAAGTATATATACTTACATAGACACTTTGCAAATAATATGCATTTTAAAATATCTACTTTCTTGATCCATCTGCTTTTGGCTTTCAGGCAAAATTTCTAGCTAGTAAGTATTTTAGTATGTTTTAAGCCTGGGGAAGGGAGGCTTCAACCTGTCTGCCAATAACAGTCTGAAAGTGATGCCTGAAGTTTCTCATTGAAGTGTTGCATATGTAAGTGTTTCCTGAACTGCAGAATACCAGCATGGATAGAAATAAGGAAATAAAATTATTCATAAAAAGTAGTCTAACTAAATCTTTCAACACTAACTGTGAGAGTGGGATTTTCATAAAGGTAGTTGCCTTAATGTAGGATGGGTGGAAATTCATTCTAGACAGAAATTGAAGTTGTATGGTACTTCACAAAAATAAATGACAGAAATGTGTCCTTTACAAGTTCCAAATATAGTGGTACCCTTCCAGTGAAAACCTTCTCAACAAATCAGTGTACAAATTCCATAGGTTTTCTTTACTTAAATGGATTGATCTATTTCCTATCAGAGTTTTTCATTTGTTAAAACTGAGATTGTAGAGTGAATCAACCAGCTTAAAAAAAAAAGGCATGTTGTACTACTCTTTTAACAGGAGTTATATCTTAGAAACCTGCAGGGGTTTTGCTTTTTTAAGATAACCAAGTAATTAAAGTGAGATTTCCAGAAATCAGCTGCATCATTTGAAAATGAGTTTTTTTACTGGAGATACAATATTATTTTTTAGGTCTTACAATTAAAAGTGTGAAGATAATACAGTATTATTTCATTATACTATTTTTAATTTATTTGACTTCTTTTAAGATTGCAGAGTAATTTCTTAAGCCTTTTAGTCCCTAGAAGAGTAAATCTTGTGTACATGGTACCTTAAGAAAAAAACTGAGTCACCTACCTGCCATTTTTCTCTTCTAAAAGCTGTCTGCATATAAGAAATTCCTGCAAGATCTCATTTTCCTTAGGTTTTGATTACAAATATAAGATATATTTTTCAGTTTACTTTTATTCTCTTGAAACCAAAAAAAGTGACCACAGATAATTGGCAGTTTGTGTGTTCCTGCACTAGTTCTCCATAAATCTTGAGGTCTGAGGAAGCTCCTATAATACCAAACTGAAAACAGACTTGGGAGTTGAAGTCCAATGACACTGTATTTATAGATGTTTTTTTCTTTTTTCACAAGTGAGTTGAGCCAATTATTACTTTCCAGGTATTTCTGTGTCTACCCAATTAATGGCACCCAGCTAACAGAAGCTCTATTATGAGAATCAAAAATTACTTTTGACTATGTATTCTCTAAACTATTCATCCAGAGAAGGATTTTATTATCAAAGTTAGACATATTTACTATGTAATCACATTCTTTCTGCATTTTGTCTCTTTCATTACATTTTAACTGATAAATCAACACAGTACTCATCTTCACAGATTTTCTTCTGAAGCATGAGATGTTCTATAGATAAATCATTTTAAGATTTACATAACTGCAGTGGATTAGAACTTTTTTTTCTGGAAGAGTTCCTTCAGCTGTTTTTCAGTTGTTGCTTCTTTCTGTTGCATCAGCTCCTCGGCTCCTTTGGTCACTCCCCAGCCATCTGGCTTTGACATGCAAGGACAATATGGCCTGCCTGAAGCAGGCTTCAGATTCTCCCAGTATTCTTTTCTTGCCCTAAATAAAGAAAAATAAATTCAGGGTTTTTTTTCCAGCACCTCATAATATTGAAGGAAATGTGGCTTAAAAATGACAATTGCAAAGGGTCATCCAACTTGTAAAGATTGACATTAGATATAGAAGTATGAATAAAAATATGCAATTAAATGCTACATGCTTTAAAAGTATCTTTAAAAGTATCTTTCCATCTTTGAAGGAATACTGTGAGCAAGCCACTATTAGGAGCGAATACACAATACTGTCAGTTTTTCCTTTTCCTTGTCATAAATTACATTCACAGGAGCTCCTCTACTTCTCCTTCACCCCTTTCCCTGCTCCTAGGTTAGCTTTAATTCTTTGAAATTACTAAACATAAAACATACCATTCCAGAATATCATACCACAGAATGTTTACAGTGATATTTAGATGCCCATATCAGCTAAGCCAGTGCACTCTGTGGAGCAATGTAAGCCTTTGAAAAAGGTGTGCTGGTTTCCAGGTCAGATATACGTACCTTGCTCTGACCCAGGGCTTGGTATGCATGCTCAGGTTATCACCCCAGCTACCATGTTTCTCAGAAGCTTCTGGCAAAAATCCTCTTTCAGGAGCCAGCTCCTCAGCTATTGCTCGGATATGATACGGCTCAAATCCACAGCAGCCTCCAATGAAACGAATTCCTAAGTCATAGGCCTTTCTTGCATATTTTTGAATGTCCCATCTGGTGGCAATTCTTGGCTCCAGAGCTGCAAAGACATTAATATCTTAAGTTTCCACCATGGTCCATTCAATTTTTATCAATTTTTTTGGTAAGAAATCAGGTTGTTGAAACACTTGCACTCTGTTTGCAAAAGTGGTTGTAGATGTAGGTGTACGTGTTTGAACCGTCTGACCTATTAGTGATTGAAACATTCAGAAGGCTGCAGTGCTCTGCTGACCTATGCTTGTAAGCATTTTTAGCCTTGCAAGACAGCACCTAGCACCTTCTGAGGCTGATCATGTTTCTCATTCTGCAGAGTTCTTAGCAGAAAAGTTGGAATTCTTTCAATGTTATGGCTGTATTTCCTAATAAAAAATCAATACCTGGGAAAACTTATTACCACACACTAATCTGTGAAAGGAGAATGTATCAGCTTACTGGCATAGGAATAATCCTCATTAATAATTAATAATTATTAATCATAATAATGCTCATTCTTCAGAAATGCTTATTACACTTTTTTCCACAATGCTTATTACAATTTTTCCACAAACTGGCAGCGAGTTGTTTCAGCTGGGATCTGTAGCTATTTCTTCTATCTTTAGCCCACCCCTTAGTTATAATCCCAGTCATGAGCAGCTTGCTTCCTCAAAACACCTCATTCCTTGAGGAAAGTTCTGTGTGTAGGTAAGTTAGAATGCCATCTCTGTTTTGAACCCTTCTCTCTGTTGCAAGTTGTGTTGAGCATTGTGATGGAATAACAAGAGCCAAGAGAGTAGACTTGTGGAAGGAAAGGAGTAAAAAGTAAAAAGAGCAAGGAAAAGCACACCTCCAGGAGCTGGAGGCACAAGAGTGGCATACCTGGAAAGAGAAGAATGGGGACTGAAGAAGGAATTTTAAGAAATAAAAATACAGAAAGAAAAGAATAAAAATCCTCCCACTTCTTAATGTACATGCACATCTGCAGGATGTGAACAAGCATGGTTATCAGTCAAGTGCAGCATCATGTCTGTGCACTGAACAGTGCTGGGCAAAGAAGCTGTGGCTGAGGTAGTAAGGCTCCAGCAACACAAAGGAGAGGTAGGATTGAAAAATGTCCCTATGTGCTCTCGCAAAAACACCTAACATGCAAGAAGTTGATACAAAGCAGATAAACTCTAAGTCCATTGTGTAGTTAAGAATCAGGTTCACAAATCAAAAAGCAGAAGGAAGACAATTAAATATTCTTATACAGAAAATTATTGGTCTCAGAGGAAAAGGTGGGATAAAGGAAAATCAGGTGGACTAATATTGCATGGAAAACTTAGATTAAGCATTTTAGAAAGGTATACAAATAAAACCAAGCTTTTGTACAGTGCTGCAGATATGATAGAAAGCATCAGAAGCACAAATGCATTATTTATTTTTCTTTTATATATCATTTAAAAGCTAATGCAAAATTTATACAAATGATCAACAGTATGAATGCATCATGGTGCACTCAACTTACACATCTATAAGCAACTAAACTTAAGGGGAACAGTACAGGTTGTTTCCCTGTCTTCTCCATCACCCTGTCACAATCCATGTGACCTGATGGCAGATGAAGTGGCTAAGCCACTGTCATCATATTTCAAAACTTTTGACAGTCCAGTGAAGATCCTAGTGACTGGAGAAGGGGGAACATAACCCACACTTTTAAACAGGCAAAAAAGGAAGCTGTACAAAGGCACATGGAAAATGAGATTGTGATTGGTGGCAGCCAACATGGCTTTACTGAGGGTAAATCGTGTCTACAAATTTGGTGGCCTCCTATGGTGGGGTTACAGCACTGGTGGAGAAGGGAAGAGCGATGAATGTCAGCAGTTCCTGGACTTACGCAAAGCATTTGATACTGTCCCACACAACACCCTTGTCTCTAAAGTGGAGAGGCACCTTCCCAAAATTGACTACCATTTTGTTTTTCCATGTCTGTCTGTCTTTTCTTGGCTTTAGAATTAAATATCTCTAACTTAACAGCTCTTGATGAGAAAAACTGTAATGTGCTCCTAGATTTGCCACCTTGATATATCTACTCTTGAGATAATTGGGTATGCTTTCAGTGACCAGGTCATTTCTTTCTAAAACATTGTCCTTATTTAACTGGTGACACTTCAGAGAAATTGCAGTAACACAGAAGAGAAAACATAGAAAAATGGAAAAAAGTTTTACAGATAAATAAATCCTTCTGCATCTAATTGCTGGAGTTTGTCAGTACAACATACCTAATGCTTTCCTAGAAACTTAGATCTTGTTGCTCTGTACAGAGTTTATGTACTCTTCAGATATCTAAATATCTCTCTGTTATTGCCTTCAGGTAATTTGGTCAGTTTAACAATGATTTACTGAACAGATTATCTGCTGTCAATCAATCAAATGCTACTTCTGGTTTTGAAAACACTCACAGAGCCAGACTTCACCAATTAACTATTCATGGAAATTCTAAATGCTGAGATGTCATACAGATTGCTTATAGCACACAAGCCAAGAACCATAACAACCAGAGTGAATCCTTCCATTCACTTGATTGCTTACTGCATCTGTTCCATTTTTTTTCTGCTTGCAATCAGAGGAACAATATGAAGGAATGAATAGGATAAATGAATTCCTAACACTTTTAAACATCTTAGATATTTTCAGGACTCAGACCATTATTACCAGTTATTACCATTTAATGAATGCCTCAGGCTTATGCTTTATTCTCTTTCCTTCATTTATGTAAAGACAGGAATTTAACGGAAAACAATGAGCTTCCTGAAAATCACATCTACTTCTCAATTTTTTTCCTGCAAATTCAACTTGTGAACATTTTAATACCATTTATTCTGGTCTTGAAAAGAAGGGTATATGGTATCTGAAAATGAAAGAATTTTCTAATCAGCCTTAAAATGTTTAAGCTGATTTTGCCCTTATGTTAAAGGGCTCCTTTACTCACATGAAAATAAACCCTAAATACACAAGCCCTTTATATATATTAAGTGGCTGAATCTTTCAGTTTTTGTAGAGTTTCTTCTGAGCATACATGTAATAGACTTCTTCTCCAAACTGCTAATTTGTTAGCAATATAAAATCCACTTTCTGTTGTCTCTCTAATGTCACATACATTAGACAGTCACACTTATAAGATTTAACTATTATGAGTGCAATAATAGTGCTCTTAAATCTGTTGTATTGCATTGTACATTAAATCCTTACACAGGTAAACATAGGCCTTGTGGGATAGATATCACAACCCAGAAAAATGGGGGGTTTTTAGTACATTTGCTGCTGCTCTTTGGACTGTTTACAGCTGTCCTGTACAGGGTTCTGTAGCATGAGGTATTTTTAATATATATTTATGTATATTTTTTATATAGCATGAGCATTTTTAAAATTAATTTAGATTGTGGCATTTTAACTCTTTTCATCATAATTATACATTGAGTCACAATATTCTCACTATGTGGATGATCTTTACTCCAATATTACATTTTGATCTCTCTGGAAAATGCCAGACAGGATAACTAGGACTCATTGTATTGAATAAAAGGACACCTTGCAGCTTCAGCTGTACTAAAAGCTGGAGGCAAAGAAGGCCAGGAACAACCAATAAAGCAAAACCAACCAACCACCACCAATAAAAAAGATACCCTTGTCTTACCAAAGGGAAATTCTGGAAGATCAATAAACCCCTGCTTTCCACAGTCAGGTGTATGGAGAGCAAGTGGCTGGCATATCAGGTGGGCTTTCAGTTTAGCAGCCTGCAGGCCCTCTTTCATCAGCCTCACAGTTTCGATGGAAGTTTCTGGATCAAAATGGCAGTTGACTCCAACTATAGAAGCACCTAGGAGGAGGAAGGTAACTTCAAGTCACAGCTCCCCAGGAAGCGGGAGCTGAAAGTTCCACAGCACTCCAGAAGCAGTGCTCTCCATCCTTACATCAGTGTTATGAAAACAAGGCAGCTGTGCTAGAGTCAGGCACAATTCTCCTGAGGTTGATCGTGCCATTTACATCTCAGCTGCACTCCTCTTTACCTTTCTAATGATGAATCACATCTTCTACCCTCCCACAGATATTTTTTCTTACAGTGCCTAATCAGTGAAGTCTGATTACGTAGAGGCACATATGCAAACAGGTAGCAGGTTCCTAACACAAGTTCTACCTTTGGACTTCAACCGTAACTTGACAGGAAAAGAGCAGTTCGGAATAGATATGTAAACCTATGTATCTTCACTCATCATGGCCCTGATTAATTTCTTTTCCCCTTCCCCTTGTCCTGTAGAAAACAGCCTTTCATAGGCAAAATTATTAATTTTTTCATCCTCTTAATTCTCTCATCTTGAGCTTGAACTGTGTACAAAAACAAGAGCAGAGAATCAAAGGCGGCTTTGTGCCTGTGATTCTAGAATTTGGGGATGGGTCTGCAATGAAATTTGAGCAGGTTTAGGATTTTGCTGTATTCAGTAGCAGTTGTCTATGGTTATTGTTCTCACCCATTTCATACTGATTATCAAGGATTTCACAGCTGTATTTCCATATGCTTTTACAAGATTGTTCTAGTAAAGTACATATAAAAACTTTTCTATAGAGTCAAAACTTTTATCAGATATAAGTGGGAAGCTACCTACTTGGGATACACATCTATTTATTTCAATAATTAGGGAGTTTACTTTGTTCCATACTTTTAAAGGGCACCTTAAAACAGATTCTTACCAGCCTTTACCAGCTGGACAGCACATTGTCCAGGGGACACTCCATGCATATCTCCTTCTGGACCAATGCACATCGTAGCTGCAACTGGCTTTCCAGATTCTTTTAGAACTTCAACTGCCCAAACAGCCTCTTCAACATGTTCAAAATACTGAAAGAAATTAAAACTAGGCTATTTTGTTTCTCAGCAATAAAATATAAAAATATTTATCCAGACCCCAAATTCACCATCAATAGAATGATTTGATTATTTTCTGATTTATACTAACATAATTCAATTGCATTTACTGGCCACACAGTTAAAAAAAGGTTTTTAAAAATGAGTAAAAATAATTTAAAAACAATGATAGTTTTGTTTCAGAATAAGAATGCCCATAGGTGTGGTTTATCAAGGATGAACCCAAGAACTATTGTCAACTAGAAAAGTCATCTTAGGTTGCTTTCCATGTACTGGAAGAAATAAGGATTAGTTGCGATCCCGTCAATATTTTCTCTTTGTATCAGTACAGAATTTTGCTTGACTGAGGTAGAAATTGAGGTTCAAAAGTCCTATTCTAGAACACCTGCAGACATTGATGGGCATTTAGAAAAATTTCTGATACTACTGGGATAAAAGCACAGCAGAAATTTTTGAAGGAGGTAGCAACATGTAGTGATAATCCCTAAAGCAGACTAGACATCTTAAAAGTTAACACTGTGCCAGTTGAAGGCACATACTTTTAATTACAGATTTACCTCCGCAATTAAGAAGTCTACATTCTTCTTCACAAAGACTTCCAGTTGCTTTTGAAAGGTTGCTTTAACCTCTGCTTTATCCTTGCAACTTAAGTAAGATGGTGTTTGACTGACTCCTCCAGCCACTAAAGCATCACCTTCATTAGCCACTTCTCTTGCAATGTCACAAGCAGCTTCATTCACTTTGTGGCACTGTGTGAATATAGATTCTGTTAGTTTTATCTTACCAGAGGTATGCATATAATTTTAGAACCCTAGAAGGACAAAAATAGTCAAAAGTCATAATTGCTTTTTCTTATTTCTTTTTAAATTTAAACTAAAAGTAATTAAAATCAAGTGGATTTTTAAGTAATATTGATTAGGAAGACAAGATTCTTTCAAACAGTAACAAACATTAGGAAAATAATTTCTTGCCTCCTCTAAGTTATCATATTATCAAATACTGCAAAATACATTACCTTTAATAGATCTTACACAAATAGCCTATAAAAAGCAAGTATTTGGTGTGAAGTGGAATTTTCTTTGCCTCTTAGAAAATGAGTTAGATACATGTAAGCATATGCTTTTGTTCTGAAATTTGTGAATGGAAAAGAAAACTATGTGACAATTTCAACTTTTCTTTTTGTAAACGTAATTTAGTATTCTGATAATTAACATCCCCGCACCCCCTATGTAATATTCATACAGGGTTATTTAAGACATTTAAAAAAAGATATCATTAATAATGTAATGTTAAAGTTGCCAACTTAAATAAAGGGAAAAATATTGTTCATTAATCACCTAGACTGAAAGTCATATTCCTTCTATATCTAAATTGGGATGACCAGAACAGCTTTTCAAAAAGAGGTTAAACTGAGGAAAAAAAAAGATCAGGGAAAAAAAATCATTATTT
Source organism: Promerops cafer (assembly GCA_013398275.1). NCBI lineage: Eukaryota > Metazoa > Chordata > Aves > Passeriformes > Nectariniidae > Promerops > Promerops cafer. Next base: position 141,567 of record VZSE01011898.1, read on the forward strand.
GCAGTAAGTAAATAATGCAAGTATTGAACATATATATATGTACATATATATNGTTTCTCTGCAGTCCATAGACTATTTAGAATCTCCCTAGTCTTCTCTCAGCTGAAGTATTACGTGGCTGCCTCCAAAAACCCAGCTGATTTTTAAAGCCTTGCTGACAGATTGTCATCCATTTGCACTTGTGCATAGGTACATGTCTGGGGACTCTGAGAGGTGGAACCATAAATGAGTTAAATCCTGGAGGAACCTGATTCTAGAACTGGCAGGAAATAAATTTTGAGAGGTTTGATGTAATGCAATCCCAATACCAGGTGCTCTCCATCCTTTATAATTTTGCATGTCAGCAAGAATTGAAGCATGGCTTGTTCCAGAGGTACTGTGTTTCTGGAAGTATCACTTCAGACATTTCAGTGTTGCATCTATTGAACGTAAAAGGTACAGCATTTCAGATAAATTTGGTCATATGACATTTTGGTATGAACTCAGTTAAGCTTCAAGTGTTTCCCTAGTGTCCAGATTATTCTAATTTCTGACTGAGGATATCTTCACAGATACAGCTATTCCTTCCTCCCTGAGCCCTGGAGAATTTTCTCTAGCTTGCAGAAGATAAACTATACAGTAGGACCAAGGGAACAGGATCAGAGAAACCACTCAATGCCAAACATTTTAGTCTCAAAGGAACTACATAGAAATTGGCCAGAAATTCCAGCAGACCTTGGGCCTGTGTCTAGCAAACACACCCAGCATCCTACAATTCCTCTGTGTAGGGGCTAAGAAAACACTGTCATGGTACTTCTGCTGATGTAAAAAATTACTATCACACAAGAGAAGGGGAATATTGACTACAGTGTATAACTTGAATTCTTTTTTAGTTGCTACTTAATGAAGATGTGGTTCTAAAACCATTTTGTTCTCATTAGATTCTCATTATTCTCTAAGATTCTTCATTATTTTTACAGTTCAGTCATTTCTCTGGGTGTTAAAACGTCTCTGTTTTTTCTCTAGTTTTGCTCTCTGTGCATTTAGTACTCCCTATAATCTTTGTATCAAAACTCCAGTAAACCCATCTCCTCAGATAAAAATACAGAGAAAATACAATGTGGGCATTCTCTTTCCTCTCTTCATCCTCACCCCATTTTGTGTTTGATTTTTATTTTGGTTTGGGGCTTTTTGTCACTTCACCTTGCCTTTTTTGCTATTTCAATCCCTGAAATTCCATCATCTCATTCTCTGGTCCTCAAATATAGCCAAAACTGTTAGGGCGAATTTGATAATCTCTCTGCCAAACCTTTTAAAATTGATCAACTTATCTCATATCTCCAAAACTGTTTTACTCACACTTATTTTCTCAGCTACATAATTGCCCCTGTTCTCTAGTTTGTCCTCAGTGGCATAAAAGGTGAAGGTCTGCAGAACATTGGATCCAGCTCTGAGGAATTCTCGGTGAAGCTGACGAACTGTAAATTAAGAGACAAAATTATTACTGTGTTATCCCCAAATCCAGTGTTTATTGATGTAATGTTACTGTAAAATAAGTGACACTGTGTTTACTAGCAGACTTATTATGAGAAATTTGAAGCAGTACCCAAGTCTTCATAGAATTTCTTTCTTCTCACCATCAAAACATTAGGTAGAAAATTTTCTCCTACTTCTTGTCTGCTAAGAATGACTGAAGGTTTCTATATAGTTTAGCTGCAGATTCAGTTTTGCCTGCCACCTTGCCTATCCTGTATTTTCTGCAGTCCTTCAGATCTGCCAGATACAGAGCTTTATAGAGCTTTTTTTATAGTGATTTAGGAAGGGATAACAGATGTCTGACAAAAGAACATGAAAGCATAACAAGGAATATCAGACAAAAGGTTCTTCAAATGAAAAAGCTGGCTTCTCTTAGCTTCTATAGTATGAAGAAGAAAACAGAAGTATCATAGCAACAAATTAAGGGACAAAATGATAAATATATGGAAGAATACAGTGTTTCATTGCCTCCTCTATTTTTCATTTTTGAGTTTTCTCCCCCAACAAAGTTTTAAAATAGTCTAGTCAGCCAAAACAAAAGCTCTATTTTGCTAAATACATCCTTACTTAAAAGAAGATTTGTTGCCCCAGAGAAGTGACTCACAGCACAGAGTTAATTCTTCCCATATGTCTCCACATGATGATTTTACTATATAGACAACAATCCTTTTAAGGCAAAGGTTGCCATTACTTCTAATAGACAAATTTCCTAATTAGGACTTTGGGAAAAGGCTCTGTAATGGTAGCTCTGCCTTTCTGGCTGTAAGCAGTACACTGCAATTGCCACAGCAGGAACAGAACAGGAACTGTCAATTGATTTTATATATATACCCACAGAATAATAATTACAATAATTACTAGAATGCTACTGATCATGTAAAACAGTTAAATGTTAACAGCTTATAGCAAATACAGGAATTCCCTACATACTGTACACAAGATACTTATTACCTACACATACAAGAACACTGCAGACATTTAGAAAAGTTTTCTAAAATTTCTGTGGCAGACGTTTAGAAAAGTTTTCCTGGAGTCCTAGTTTATCACAACTCATTGTCTACAGGCCCAGTTTGTGTCACTAAAAAAATATGCAAGTTTTTCATGAGAATAAAATTACTCCCATATGCTGCAACAAACATAGCTTTCTACACCAGAGAAGCTCAAACAACATTTTGTGTTGCTAGAATCAACCTGCATATGTGCAAGCATGTCTGCTTGCAGTGAAGGATCAGTGTAGTGTCCCTTGCTTTTCTCTACTGGTACAGTATTTTATTTCTAGTTGCTGCCTTGGGTAACTACAAAAGTGCTTCTTTTCCTACTACACAGGTGATTCAACACAGTGCTTCTTTGCTCAGCAGTCACAAAAATCTTTCCAGGAATATAGGTTATAGCAGAGCTACTGTTCAAAAAGTTCTTGGAATCTGCCTGAACACCTGAGATCAAATTTCATTTTTACATCTTTATGAAGAGACAAAAATTTGTAGTGCTGGGGGTATTCTTTTTCCTGCATCATAACAATAGGCCACTGATCCCAAATAAAAGGACTGTCTCAGTATGTTTTTTTATCCTCCTGAACGAGGAAGCATTGATGTATACTGGTCAGGAAATAAGAAAAGGAAAAAAAAAAATCTACAAATATTTTCACAAATGCTCTATGACATTTCGATAGTAGACCATTCCTAGAAGAATGCTTGGTATTTGTGTGAATATGGGTGGTGACATAAGTAGGAAAATGAAATATTATCCAACACATATGATTAAGGAACTTCATACCCCAAAATACCAGGTTTGTGAATAGGAGACATGGGATACACTTGGAGGGAAACAGTGTTATAAGTATCAGCCTGAATCTCATTCAACCTCAGGCAAATAAGCTTTACCAGTAGAATACACTGTTGTTTTTATCAAACCCACGGCACTATGCAATATCAAAAACCCAAACCACTCTCTAGTTTACTTGTGTGCCTTCTAGCATGTTTCCTCCAGCATTTGAGAAATGGGAATAACAGTCACATATGAGGCTAAACCACTATTAATAATTTGATGCATTTTAGGAGTCAGATGTGTAACACCAATTTTTCATTTAAATCCATCATGAGTTGGACATTTCATAAAAGATACAGACATAAGCTGTGAGGAGATAGGGGCAATAAGCATCCATGCATATGGCTCACTACAGAGCAATACCTGATCTGTCTCAGAAGAAAAATTTAGATCTAGTTTGTACAATTATAAGTCTAGAAAATCTTCTCTTTTGAAATACAGTTAATGGCCTTGAACGCTTTTTTTGTTTTTTTAATTCCTTGCTGCCTTCTCAGAAATTCCTTCCTTTTCCTTTCCTTATAAAGACAAGAAGCTCTGATAGCTGTATGTTTTTTTACACCCACTGGCTCCGCCAGTTGCTCCTTGTCTTCTATTACATCTGCTTTCAAAGTAACATGACTCTTGAGTGAGCAGGAGCAAAAGCATGGAGGGAAAGCAGCCCCACTGCACAAAAAGAAATGAACACATTTGCCCTGAAGGGTGGATTTATAAATAGCCTATAAGACACACGTGCAGAGCATTGAGGGCTTTTGAGGTGCAAAAATAATAAGCAAAGGAGAAAGAAAGAGCATGGGACAAGTGCTATGAGTTGTAAGATGGAACAGGCAGGGGCAGACAGAGGTAGACATGGAGAGAAATAGATGATGGAATGTCTCTTTGGGAGATGAGAGTCAGCAGATTAGGTCATCTATCCTTAAACCTTTCCTGGAGCTCTGCATTATCTAAAGCTGCCCATAACCCTAAATCAGGGGTGATAAGTGACACATAAGTGACATTTGAAGGCTGAGAAGGATTAGGCTGAAAAAATAGGTGAAGTGTACAAAGTGATGTAACAGAGAGAATTAAGATAGCTCTCCTTCTTCTCCTGTATAGCAGAAAAAGACTAAGTTGGAATGGAAAACACTTAGAACAAAGAAATTTTTTCCCCCAGGATATCCTGAATTGACTTGCGGGATTAACTGCACATTATATTACTAGGGCAAACGCTTTCTTGTAATGAAGCATGCATAAATAGATAATACCATCTGCTTCTGCACCATTTATGCTAAACACTACAGTCTTTACACTGGGAGGCATAGAATGACTGGTCATTTTTTCTCTGTCCACTTTAAGAGAGTTACTCTGTTAAATGTTGACTGCAATTTTTAGGTTCCTATCAGGTTTATCATTTTCCATTTTACAGTGGAGCCAGAAACTTTAAATACTTCCACTATGATGTTTATTAAAAACTGACATTTCTCTGAAAGAATTAATAAAAATATTTTAGTTTATAAATATAAATGAATGACTAGAACAAAACAAAACAGTTAACTGCAGAATTCCTCTCCATGAGATATTTTAAATGACAAGGTTTAAATGATCAGCGCAAGGACAGACTGGACAAATCCATGAGAGAGAAATCACTGAATGTTATTAAACACAAATATAGCCATATCTGCATCAAAAAGTCCCCAGGATGCAAGCTGTTGAAAACTGGAAGAGCATTCTGAAGAGGTATCAGTAGATGTCTGCACTACTTGGATTCTTACAGAGCCAACTTCTTTTGGCCAGTGTTAGAGCAAGTAAAACAGGCAAGATGAGCAGTTTTTATGCTGTTCTTAATGTAATTCTACAGTGTCAAGGAACACTTGTATTTGAAAACGTACTATGAGTTCCTATATATTTATTATTTAGCCAACCATTACATTGTTTACATTCACTACAGGAATATCATTTCCCAGTAAAACTGACCTGCTTCTGGGTGCTCTACAGTTGCTTCAGGAGTCCAGGGTCCAGCTTTTACATATCCCCTCTTTTCAAGAGCAAAGACAAATCCCCCATCTCCTATCACAATTTCTCCAGCGTCCAAGCGCTCTAGAATACCCTGGGAAAGCATGAGGGCAGGTTAACTATTACAGTTCTTCAATTTGGTGGCTATCAATTTTGGTCTGTTATCTTCTCTTCACACCATTTTTACTTTATATACTGTGCAAAATATCACCCATTTAACCACCATATAGCTAACCAATGTTCAGCATCAACACTATTTTGTTCAGAGACCTACAGCTGTGTGCTTCTGTCTAATCCAGATCAAAATTTTACTGTCAGGCGATCTGGTAGGAGACAAATCTGGTGGTAAATTACAAAAAACAGTATTTGTAAAAAGCTATCCAAGGCTTTTTTTGAGCTGTCTTTTGCTGCTTCACTTTTGGTACTATGAATGAAGTTGCACCACGTGATCCATACACCTATACATGGAAAGCGTGAGCACAAATGCCTCTATGAAGATATTCCTACTACCATCTTTAGGCATGTAACTGTACTGTGTAAGTGAAAAGCCTGTTTGGTCAACCTATAACCCACGTTTTCATCAGTGGAGAGAAAGTAAATCTTGAAACAGCTATTCACATCTCAAGCCCTAAAGAGAAGTTGACTGCTTGTAGGGATTATTTAGGACAGTTTTCTTCTGCTAAGTGTTGAAATTAGGTGGTATTTGCCAAAATATAAAAAGCAGAACAAATACCCCATACCTCCTTCTTTTATACCTGTAGGACGCAGAGTTCATAGACTTCATACCATATCTTTCTGTTCTTTTGCTCTACATATAAAAATGAGTAAAACCCATTCTGAGAAGGATGTGCCCTATTAATGGCAATAGCGTCCTTTAAACAAAAGACAGAATACGTGGTTCTGCTGACTTTCTCAAGCAGCAGTACAGGGTACCAGTTCTGATGTATGTCAAAGAGTTTGACTTGATATTGCTCATAGCTTTGCCTTAATGGCCTGAATGGCTGGTGCCTGGGTACCTTTTATACTGGCTTATTTCTTTAGCTAAATGGGGGAGCAGTGGGCATGCATACATAGGAGTCTGGGTTCGTATTATAACCACCAGTCATATCCAGTCATATTAATCAAGGAGTGAACAATCTGGACCTTTTAAATAGAGCAGGCAGGATGCTGGAGACAGAAATCTCATCCAATGACAGTTTATCCTTAAAATAGTTACTATTTTAATTTTCAGTGTGTTGCAAGTCCTGCTTAATTTGTGAGTCAAATAATATTACGCTAAATGGTTTTGTACTCTGGTGGCTCCACTCTATGTGTTCAGAGAAACAAAGATTGTGTGGGCTGTGACTGCGTTAAGATCAATGTAATTTATCTGTCTCATAACGATCTTTAATGTCTCGACGCTTTAATGTCTCGAACAGCTACAATTATTATGGCTCGATTTTAGGTTTTCACAAGATCACCTTACCTGCGGACACACCGAGTACCTTAGTGGGAGGTTAACCGGCGAGGGTCGCGGGTCGTGCCAGTCAAGAAGCAGCTCCTCTGGAGAGCCCGCGGACACGACCCCGCGGAGGCGGGAGAGGTGGCCGGGAGCCATGCCCTGCGCCAGGCTCCCGGCGTGGGGCTGCTCCCCCGCACTGCCCTGTCCCGCCGAGGCAGCGCCCGCCCGCGGCGGGCGGCGAAGGGCACCGCGACGGGGGCACGGCTCCCGTGCCCACGGGGAGCAGCGGCCGGGTCTGCGCGAGGGAGGGAGATGGGAGATTTACCCTTTTGCCCTG
>VZSE01011898.1:149006-193226 GCA_013398275.1 Promerops cafer
CCAGGGGCGGTGAGTGCGGGCCGGGCCGGGCCGGGCCGGGCGGGGGACGCGGGCACAGGAGCCGGTCGCGGTCGCTGCAGTCCGCGTGGCTCCGCGCCGCCCGAAGGTGCGGCCCCCGTGCCACTGCTGTCGGGGATGCGCAGAAAAGGCGCTGGTGACGAGCCTCAGCTCCAGCTGCCGGGCTGTGGCGCTCCACCTTCGGCCGGCCAGGGCACTTGTGGCCGGGAGGTGCCTCTCTGCGCCTCGCATTGCTACGCCAAAGCTGGATCCAGCCCGGAGTGCGTTGCTACCCTGGTGTAGCGAGGTCCCTTCTGTTGTCTTCTGGGCCATACCGATAAGCAAATAATGACCGGTTTTAACTGGCACGATCAAACATCTGGGTGAACTGTGTAGTTCACTGGGAAGGTGAACCCCGGATTCTTGCCAGGTTCCTGGGCAAAAGTTTGAAAAAAAGCTGAAAGGCACTTGAGGAGATCTCAAATCCACAGCATAAAAGAACCATGAGAACAGTCTTTATGCTTGACCTTGATTACCACGTGCCTCAAAATTCAGTAGTGGAGCTGGTGTGTTGCACATTTGGCTGTTAAACAGCTTACTGTTAACTTGCAAAAATTAATATGTAATCAGAAAAAAGAACATGTGTGTGGAGCAAGCATGTGTGTGGAGCACCAAATACAGAACATCTGTGGTGTCCTGTGCTCCCACTTATTTTACTTTTCATTTGCCACCACTTATTGTATAGGCATGGCACAAATTCCTCCTGCAATTGCATTTAAAATGTTATAAGATCTCCATTCGTAAGACATAAAACTAGTAGCCTTTATTTCTGAGTGGAAGATGTAGAAGACTAGTTATACATTAGAAAGTTTGTTGCCAGAGAAGTTGAAAGTCTACGAGGAGAGGAGAGATAAAATTGAGTATAGCTTAAATGAAGGGAAAGATACTGTTGTTTCATGGTAGTCTGTACTGCTATTGTAATTATATGTCCTGCCTTGTCTCACATCCAAAAAAATTACGTCTTAAAAATTTGTGATAAATCTCCACATGTAGCTTGCTGCTTGGCTGTCTGTGGATGAGGCTGCAGAGAGGAGCCTCAGTTGACTTGCAGAAGAACAGGGCTGCTTACGGCAGCAGTTCTGGTTTATGCTGGACTCAAGTAGTTGTGAAAGTACAGTGTGGAGCAGCAGGTGTGGGCCATTGACAAAAACCTGTTTATATAATGTTTTTTCTTAAGCAAAGTAGGAGATGTCAACTCTGGGAATGGCTCGGTTGTTTAGAGTATGGTGCAAATAACACCAGTGTTGTGAATTCAGTCTCTCCATGGGCTATTCACTTAGAAGTTGGACTTAATGATCATTGTGGGTGCCTTCCAACTCAGACTATTCTGTGAATCTGTGAACATGGCAAAATAGACAGAATGTGAAAGTAAGTACCAAGCTTCATTCTTCATGAACAGGTACACTAATGTAGTCTACTGACACTGGGTTTAGAAATTTATTAAGGGGCCTTACTGAGTAAATATTTTTAAACGACTTTTTGTTGCACATACTGCAGCACTTTGGAAAAGTCAGGTTTTGACTGTCACTGTTATGTTAGGCATCAGCTTCTTTTTGAGAAATAGGATCTACATATAAGGGTATATTGGATAAATAATATTTGAAGTTGCAAGTGGAAGCAAACTTGTTTTGTTGTGGGGTTTTTGTTTGTTTTGTTTTTGTTTTTGTTTTTGTTTTTGTTTTTGTTTTTGTTTTTGTTACTACTGCTTATCTATATGACCCTCAAAAAGTGGATGTGAGTGAGGTTAGGTTTTAAGCTAGGTGTATAAACTCCCAAGCAAAAACCCATGTGTATTTTGGTTGAAGCCGTAAACAAAAGAGATGAGGAAAGTGCAATTGCCTTTTTCTAACTGTAATTTTTTTTTTTTTTTTTTAGTGAAGAAGCCTCATCTCCTTCCTTAGGGAAAGACAGAGCAGACACAGTGATCATCGGAGGTGGCTGTGTTGGTGTGAGTCTAGCCTATCACTTGGCTAAAGCTGGCTTGAAGGATGTTGTTCTGCTGGAAAAATCTGAGCTCACTGCAGGATCTACCTGGCATGCAGTAAGAAATGTTTTGTTCATTTCTCAAATTAACAGTAATTTGTGTGTATAATGGTGGTGAAAGTTTCATTACTTTTTAATTCCCCCCCTTCCTTTCCTGCCATTGCTGACATTACATAAAATCTTGGAGGAGCAAAGGTAACAAATGTACGCTGTGAGTTTTTGAAGCCTGCATATTTGTCTGCATTCTGAGGAAAAGACCTAAAAAGACATACATGTAATAATGTCAGGGTAGCAGCACCTTCTTTAATAATATTAATCACATGGTCATCCTGGTTCACAATGTGCATTTATGTAATTACATATTTTCTGAATCTATATCTGGAGTAGGTAATGTAACAAAATTAAATAAAGCTTGCCACAATAATACAATAATGGATGCTTTCCCATTCATTTCCAGCTATTCTTAACTGAAATTGGGCGATTGTTATCTGTGTGTGTAGCAATACAAAAGAGCCTAAATCCAAGAGCTTGATGTCTCTAGATCTACTCTGTTAATACTATAGAGCATTTATGCAATAATTTACCTTTCAGAGGACAAATTAAGACTCAGATATGTTGTATTTTATTTGTATTCTCATACTTGTCCCAGAGGAGGAAGTCTGAAGTCTGCGATGTTTCATCTTAGTGCAGATGTTTTGTGGTTTTGGGGCTTTTTGAGAGAACAACAGTAAAAAATGAAGTTTCAAAAAAAACCCACTTCCTGCAGTGTATAAGTAGTATACTTCATTTTACTTGCTTTTCAATAAACAAAGCAAAAGAAAGCATGCTGCATGTAGTAAGAAGAAACAACGTTTGGTATTTGTATGTGTTTGAGGCAGTCATACAAGAGTCTGGCAAACAGCAACACCATGCAAAGTGTCAAATCAGGCATCTTGTGTATTGACTCATAACTACAAAATACTCAAAGAGTACTTTGACTTAAGTACAGGAGTGAGGCACAGACTGAATTCTATTTGCCCAATGCATATACAAAACAATATGTTTGTAAAAAACAATAAAAATCCCCTAGTTCAATAAAGAATCAGAATAATGGATGGTGTTACTGAATGTTTCCTTTGTTCTTGTTGTTACACTTGCTCACCCCAACTTACTGCTCATAGCAGTGTTAAAGCAACGCCTCCTCCAGTACTTTTGGCCACACTTCTTAGTGAGTGCAGCACTGGAGCCCTGAGTGAGGGTCAGTTTCAAAGATGAGGAATGACCTGGAGCTCAGCAGAGAAAATGCCTGCACTACCAAAATTGAGAGAGCTGCCTCATGACACCTGTTAGAAGGAATTTGATGCGATTAACAAAGCAAGACATCCAGTTATGGGCCATGTTAAAATGGTTAACTACATGATATCTTTTCACTGTTTTCATTGTCTCTTTTCATTGAACTCAGTATTAGAGGAGTTTGTCTGAAGATGAAATAAGTTGGTGATGTCAGTTTCAGATGAGTAGAAAGGTCAAAATTATGACAGTGAGTTCCTTGTTACACCAGATACTGCATATTTATCAGTATTTTCTTCACAGTGATACAGTACTAAATACTGATGACAATGGCACATACTGTTAAGACGTAAAGTGGCACGTAGCACATTGCCTGCAGCCACAAAAGTTGAAAGTCTGGTTCAGATGTTGCTGCACAATACCACATTTTACCTCTTTCCAGGAAGTCCTGCCAGAGCTCAGGATCATGTTTCAGATAGCTAATATTCCTGCTGGTGTTGCTGCCAAAAGTTTCTTTCACTTCTCAGGTCTGAGATAACTTTGGCTGATTTTCATGTGTGCTGTTAAAGCAGCACAACAAATATGCACATTTTTATATTACCAGTTATGAAAAGGTGTAACAGAGTGAGTTATTATATGTTATATTATAATTTTTCTTGCAATATGCCAGTGATTTTGCTGCTGGCAGTAAAGCACAGCACAAGTCAAGAAACAACTTGTTACAATTTGATCACACTTGCAAGAAGAGAGAATTTAGTATATAACAGTGTTAATAACATTTTCCTCCAGAAAGTCAATTTAATAATGGCATTAGAATAAAATCTGAAACTGATTGAAATAGAAAAAAACCGATACATGAATATTTCAACATTTAAAAATTTCAACAATAAAAATGCTTTAAAATATTTGTCAAATTATTTTTCCAGATCATGTTTATGTACAATAACAAAATCTCTTAGAAAAATGGAGTAAAGCCTAGAGAAAACCTCCTTCAACTACAAGAATGGTTTGCTCTGAAATTCAGGAAAACATGTAGATGTGTTGGGAAGCCAGCTGGGCCAGAGTGAATTCATGACTGAGTTCCAGAGAAAAATGCAGTATACTGGCGATACAGCAGGAAAAAGTTGCAAATTGGGCAATTTAGCAAAGTTACCCGAGCATGTGAAGGGGATGTTCATAGTAATGAACATAAATAGTAAAAGGCTGAAAAATGAAAATAAGTAACTGTTGCTGAATGAGGTGCGTAATTCAGACACAGTGTACACTAATAAGGTCTCAGTGCCTTCTTGCCTCGGTTTTCTCTGACAGGGTTTCTCAGACCTCTGGTTTAAAGGAGAAGAGTGGCAGTGGAGGACCAAACCAGGAAAATTACTGGAGTAATTTGGCACATGCTCATGTGTTGGAGCAGACAGGCTGCATCCAGTAATGCTGCTGATTCATTGCAAGGCCGCAGATGTATCACATTTGAAAGACTATTGAAATGGGTGGAGGTGCCAGAGATTTGGCAAAGGGCATATGTATGACTTTTTCTAAAAAGCCAAAGGACTGACCAGAGGAGCTAAAGGTCAGCTAGCCATAGTTCGGTTCTTCAGAAAATTGTTGAATGTGTCCCAGGTCCATGAAGGAGAAAAAAAATGTGATTTGGAACAGTCAAGATAAATTTGCCAAGATAAATCATGTCAGATAAATCTGATTGCTGTCTATTATGAAATTATGGAATCCTTAGACAAGGGGAGATCAGTGGATGTCACTTACCTAGATTTTAGCAAGACTTTAGACGCCTCCTCCCACACCATCCATATATTCAGCCAAAGATGTTACGGTCTGTATGGCTGTACCACTACAGTTAAAAGACTCTTTGGACAGCTGGGCTTAGAGGATGCTGGTGAATGGGTCGTACTCTACCCAAACCCTGGAAACAAGTGGAGTGTCACAGCAATCTGTCCTGGGACCCATCCTGTTTAATATCGTCATCAGTAATTTGGAGTGGGTGACGAAGTACACGCTCATCCACTTTTGAAGTTTACACCAAACTGTGAGGAGTAGTCAATGCACTCAAGGGCAGGACAGCCATGCTGAGGGACCTAGGCAGGCTGCAAGGATGAAAGAGCAGTTTTATGGAATTTAACAAGGCCAAATCCAAAGTTCCATATGTAGCTAGGAAAGCAGAGCAGCCACTGTCTTTGAAGATTCTCAAAGAATCTTGAAAAAACCTTGAGAAATGTGATCTGACCCTGCTTTGAATATGAAATTTAAGAGAAATCTCTTGAGGACCCATTCAATCTTTTTGTTTCATTATGATTATTTTATGATTTTATTATCTTAATTTTTATACCGTGAAATCGGGCTATAGTTGTCTGCCAGCTGCACTCTTGGAGTCAGAAACATTTATTATCTCAACCCAAAAGGCATCAAGTGCGTTTAAACTTCTTTTCTTCACTTGAAAGTGTAAGAGGTAGAAGTATTTATTTAATTCCTGCAGTTAAATGCTCTTGAATATATATGGGTTTGTAGCTAACTTGCGAGTGATTTGTGACTCATTTAGTTCAAAATGACTGCACTAATAGTGACCACTGAAATGGAATTTCCTTACATCTGGAAGATGTATTACTACATTTGGAAGAATAACAGAAGGCAAGAAAATGTTTACATAAAGAAAAGAATACGGTAAAAACAAAATGAGATTACAAAGTTTGCGGGTAGAAGTAAATTAATTACTCTTAGGCATTGGACATGGCTAAAGAAATTTAAATATTTCAATGCCTAATTTATATCTTCACTCTGTACACACTGAACAAAGGCCCTTAGAATATATTTTTTGAGAAACAAACAAGTCTTAGCTAAAAACTCTGCAGTGAAACAGCCCTGGGGCTTAGTCTAAGGTAATTAAAATAAATGTGTTCCCAACATGAACGCACATGTATCAAGTGAGGTAAAAATCACATTTAGTGAAATATCTAGTCTTCAGCTGTGTCCTGTGTGTTGCTAATGGTTCAATATGATAATAAAAATGAACAAGGAATATTTTTTCCAGACTATTAATTTAGCCCAGGGACTTCCTGAAACCAACATGCCTGCTTTGTGCTTGATGGGGCCCTTACTAGATGAATCTCCCTCCTACAGTTTTGTGTGATCACTTCTTAAACTCGGATTGTTGAGGTACTGAACATTGCCAAATATACTTAGAGTCAAATTTATGAAGAGAATATAGATAGAACAGAAAAATATGATACTGACAAATGATTAATTTTACACTCTTTTGCATTGGATTATCTGGGCATTTGAGTAATCTGGTGCACTATGACAGTGTGTATAAATTGCGTTATCAGATAGGAGAGAACAACTGCAACAGTATCATGGGTTGGCAGACTTGATGAGAAAAGACAGATGGGAAAACACCTGTGCAGAGAACAGAAATAGCAGAAGTAGAGAAAAGACTTTGTTTTTATGTTTTTAGCAGTTGGCTCTATCCATTTGTTGTTTTTCTTTACAGTATCTTGGCAGCGCCTTTTAAAATGGCAGTTGGAAGGAAGGAAAGAACACTGCTTTTCTAATCTATGTTGTTCCTATTTCTTATTTGAGGCTGGTTTAACTACTTATTTTCATCCTGGAATAAACCTGAAGAAAATCCATGCTTATAGCATCAAACTCTATGAGAAGCTGGAAGAAGAGACAGGACAGGTAATCCCCTTAACCTTTGAAGTGTTAATTCAGAGCAATACCAATTGTAGCAATAGTCTTACAAAAAAGTGTAGTTGATAATAGTGTGAAGTAGGAGTATGTACCTTTTCATTGAAATACATTCTTCTTCATGCCTAGTCACATATTGTAGATGGTTTCCCACATCCCTCTAAAGTTTAGGAAAATGGTGCTCATAAAACATCTCAAGACACAGTAGAGAGTCTGCAAATTTAACTTGATAAAGGAGCTAAAATAGTATCAGGAATCTGGAATGAACAGATTGATTATGATACATTCCTGCCTTAAATATGTCCACTTAAAAATTCATATGGTATGATGCTGTCTGTACTTGAGAAGATTGCTGCAGTTCTTCCCATCCCTTTCAGAGATGTGTTTTTATTTAGTGACTTAAGGAATGGATATGTGGAGAAACACAGGAGTCATCTTTTTCATTTGGCCTCTCTTGGCCTTATAGATTTCATTTACTGAACTTGTGCTTGCTTGATTGAATGATCATTTGAATTGAATGAAACTCACTTTACTAGTCTACAAATTTTATATATTTTTATTATTTTTCATATATACATATGACAGATATTTTTTATATTTGTCATAAAATGCTTTTTTCTTCTTTCTGCTACTCAACTAGATAAGCTGCCACATCAGATTATCATTGTGAGTTCCAATGAAAGACTTATTCAGCCTTATCATTGTCCTGTGAGATAATATAGAAAAGGTGAAGAAAAGTAAGCATTCAGTGTCCAGCTCTGTAAGGATGTTTAATTTATTAAAAAGACAAAACCAGCGAGTGTTTCTTCATTGTGTTTATTAAAGTGCTTAGTTAAATACATTCAATAGGAAATCATGCCTGTGGCAGATTTTAAAATAAAGTATATCATATATACTTATTTTTGAGATGTATCTGATTCTATTTTTGAGAGTGTGTGAGTGCATAGATCAAATATTACTTAGTTGTTAGTAAAAATGAATGTATCATGGCATTCAATAAATGCTTCTTTCAACTGTTTTGAAGATAGTATGCATTAACTTAGGAAGTTAATTTGATAACTTCTTGAAAAATTATTTTCTCTGGGAGTCTATATCTAAGGCCTCTTTCTTCAAGGGCCCATAGCTTAGTTGCATTTTTCTTAGTGATGTTAGTGGAAAAATTCCTGTAAACTTCCCTTAGCACATATATGGCAATCAGTAAAGGTTCTTTCAGTAATTTGCTGTTTCTCTTGAATTTAGCCTGTGGGCTTTCATCAGCCTGGCAGTATCAGAATTGCTTCAACCCCTACTAGGGTGGATGAATTCAAATACCAAATGACTCGTGCTGGTTGGCACCCAACAGAGCAATATTTAATCACGCCTGAGAAAGTGCAAGAGCTATTTCCCTTATTGAACATGGATAAGGTAAAGAAGCCAGTTTTATGAAATATAACTTCCATTGCAATTAAATATTGGTCTGTCATAAATATACATGTATGGTCTCCTTTCTTTATACAAATTGTACAAAAGATTCTTGTTTGTCAATGAAAAAAAGATGTATCATAGTCTAAAACCAGACTTTGTGAATTTTAGTGCAATACTGTATGTTAGAGTACATACTATTAATTACCATGTCTGTAATGTTATAATATTAAAGCATTGCAACCTTTGATTGCATGGGAGATCTGAGCAATTTTATTCTCACAGGCCATTGTTAGGTTGGGTAAAGGCTGATATTATTATATATTTGGAAAATTTGTTTTGACTTCTTAAAGTTTACTATATTCAAGTAAGAAAGTGTTGTTTTAAAAAAACTATTTGATTTTGATAAATTTTACTTTCTTTCATTTGGGGGATTTTACCTCCATTTAGGTTTTAGCTGGCCTGTATAACCCTGGAGATGGTCATATTGATCCTTATTCTCTAACTATGGCCTTGGCTGCAGGAGCCAGAAAATATGGTGCTCAATTAAATTATCCTGTGCAAGTGACTAATCTGAACTCCCGATCAGATGGGACGTGGGAAGTTGAAACTCCACTTGGGATAGTTCAAGCAAAGAGAATTGTGAATACTGCAGGTAAGATTTAATATAAGCATTTTGGTGCTTTTCAGCTTTACATACTACCTGACACAAAGCACCTGTACTTAATTGTGTGGGTTACGTGTATAAGGAATATGCATGTTTTTGAACATTCACTTGGTTTGTGGTTTGCACATAGTTTTTCACAGTATGGTGAAAATTTAGCTTTTATATTAATTGCCCTTGAATATGCATTAAAAATATTTACCCTGATTTGTCTCCAGCAGTTAGTAATCAGATTGCCTAGTTAGATTTTAGTAGCAAAAGAGACCTTTACTAGTCTACAATAAATTGTATAGGAGAGAGTCCATGTCTAGGGTCACAGAATCACAGAATATCCTGAGTTGGAAAAGACCCACAAGGATCATGGAGTCCAACTCCTGGCCCTGCACAGCAACATCCCTAAGAGTCACATCATGTTCCTGAGAGCATTTTTTAAACACTTCTTGAGCTGTGACAGAGTGGTGCTGTGACCCTATCCCTGTGGAGCTTGTTCCAGTGCCCAGTAGGTGAATTGTCCATGCAGTCCTCTAAAATCTAATGAATCATACCTAGGAAGGCAGATGGAATGTACATATGAAATAGAAATATCTTCACTGTTTCTTCGAGGAGACTGAGGATTTGACTTTGCCTATTTCACTATTATCTTTCTCTAAGATTTAACTCTGTCCACATATCCTTGAAACTGAAGATTTTTTGTTGTCCTTTGAGTCATATTTTAAATATGTGCTTGGCTTAACAGTGCATTTTTTGTATGTCATAAAAATTGCCTAACTCAAGGGAGCTTGTATTTACATATGCGAATGTTATTCTTCATTGTGTTAAAGAAGCCAAACTGATGTTTCTGCTTCAAAGAACTTTCGGGCAAGTGTCCTTTGGATTTTGTGTTTAAGCAACTCAATAAGTCTAAAACCCGGTATTCAATCTAAACTTATTCACTTACTATTATGCTGCTTTATACAAGTGTAGAAAAATATATTGTTGGTGAAAGGTCTTATGTGAAGCATGCTTTCTGCTTCCTAGTAGAAGATTTTCTGTTTTCAGTTGTTTGAAAACATGTTGAATATTTACCACATAGATTAAAGTTTTGCTGACTCTGCCTCAGACTGGATCATATCTGCATTTTTGGGGCATTAGTCCTGCATACCTCCCATCACAATGAATAATCAGGCTTCAGTCAGAGGCTGTGGTACACCAAGTTGACTTTCTTACTCAGATGCGACAAGTGAACTGAGAGCAAGAATACGTCTTTATAATTCCTTTTATGTATATTTGCAGTGGAACAGGAAAAAAAGAGCACCTATTTCTGGTGCAAGGCAGATAAAATTAAGAAGTTAAGTGAGACAGGGACTCTTGTTGGTGTTATTATACCATAGGGGATAATTGGAATTATGAAGGAATTGGACTTGAAGGGGAATAGGCTGGGAGAGCAAAATGCCTTGGAAAGATTTCTGGTGGTGTTTGGGAGCACTGGCAGCAAGTGGAACAGTTACATGATACCAGACTTGCTGAATAAGGAAGCTCAAACTGGGAGGGGATGGCAGCAGTGTGGATGACACCAGAGAGACAGTGGGAAGGTATCTGATCTGTTCATTAAGGAAACTGAAGCTAGGAGCTTTTCAGACAAAATTATTAGTAAGGATACTCAAGGAATGGTTGTATGTGAAACTGAGTGGAAAACTGAGCTGTTTAGGCGTGAAAGGCTGGTGTAATATGTAATAGAAAGGGAGGGTAGATGGGAGTGGATTGGAAGGAAGAGACAGAACTTGACAAACGAGGGAGACTGACTAGCACGTGGTGACAAAATAGTTGAAGGATGTAAGGACTGGAGTAAGAGCAGAGTTTGAGACAGCAGAAAAAAAAGATAAATTTAGAGAGAGTGGGATCAAACTGCTGGACTCACAGGAGATGTGCTTTAAAGGTCCTTCTTTCAGAGTCTGGGATATAGACCACGCTGTCTGTGTTAAGTCATTCCAGGCTTTCTGTAAAGACCTACTGGAAAACCCATTGAAAAGTGCACTTTCTTATATATGCCTTCCATACACCGGTATGCCTGCTATTGCTATATGCCTTGCTAAAATAACAAGGCTCTGAGGTTCTAAGCTTGCTCATGAGTGCTGCATAATGAATTTTGGAGAGAAAGAGGACTAGAGGAGTTTAGTATGTTTTTTAGAAGGCAATCAACCACACAAACAGTGAAACAAAATTTAAAAAAATTTAAATAGATCACAAAGTCAAGCACTTGGAAAATGAGAGGTGTCAATATTTGATTGCCTTTGGACTGACAGTTCATGTCTTTCAGGCATGAACTATGGAACAGCATTCAGTTACAAAATCACAAGCTCTCTTACAAATGGGATCCTTATGTCATTTGTTACACAGTGTGGATATATTGGCCTGGAAGAGATCCAAGATTATGAAAGGGAAAGGCAGCTCTCTTGGCAAGCAGACTTATTTAGGCCACAAACTTCTAGACACTCATTATTCCTACCTATTGGCTCTGCATTGTATGGATGAAGTATCACAGACGTAGTAATTTTTGTAATGCAGTTATCTTTCTCTGGCTAATATATCAAGTTGATATTAGGCAGGGTTTTCTGGTAAATGCTTTTCAGAGCTTATTTGCAAATATTAGAATGCACCCTTGTGAGCTTTCCACAAGTCTTTTTTTATTATTTAATAAGTTATTAAAATCAACAAGGTATTTGCTTAATTATCCTGTGTAGTTAACTGTTCAGCAAAAATGAATATTTGAAGCACATATTGCTTAACATTCTGGCTAATGATGTAAAATCAATACTGTATAACACATATCTCTTATAAATGTTTTCTCAGATAACATTTATTCTTTTTCTCAGCCTTGCCTCATTCCAGTACAGATCATGACTTGTATAATTTTAGGCTCATGTTGCAAAGAAAAATGCATCAGAAGGCTCTTTACATTCCCTCTCCCACTCCCCACCTCACCCTGCAACTGACATCTGCTGCAGAACTGGAACAAACTAGTTCCAACCAATCTTAGCTGTTCCTTATGTGAGATTTCCATTTTAGAGGAAAGCAGATGCCTAATAAATAATCCCTGACAAGAAGTAACAATACTGAGCCTGCTGAAGTTATTTGCTGCCTATTTATAATGGAACATTTGATTAAAGTCTCCAAAAATAGTGAATTTTGTTTGTATATACAGTGTGGGTGTGTGTATATAAGCATGTATTTTCAGACATGTACACACTATATATACAAGTATTTATATATAGTAGTAAAAGATTGTCCTTTTCAAAACCAAGAAATAGTCAGATTACATACTTTAGTAGATATGTTAAGTAATACTACCACTAAATATTTCAGCATCAGATGTTTGCAGTGTCTACAATTTAATCTTCACAAATGTCCTAGAGATATAGTGTATGCCTTCATTTATCTCTACTATATGTGATAGGACTTGACATCTGCTTCCAATTAGAATTTTGTTTCAGAGAATATATTCTTCTTTTTGCCATTTTTGTTGTTCGTTCAAAAACCATAAACAAAGAAACTGTAGTATTTTTCTTTTAGTAAATGTCACTTCTTATTTTAAGCAATTAAAAAAGCACTTATTGTAAGTGTGACTTTTTTAGAAGTCTAGTACTGTAAATTTTATTTTAAACAAACCTAAACTATTTGTCTCTTACTTAAAAACATTTTAAAATTAGCTGTGTGTGTAATGTTTTTCTGAAAATCTAATTGCTAATAAATTTCTTATCATTAAGAAAGAAACAAAGCTGTTTCAAAGACCTAATTTTCTGCTGCTTTAACTTTTCCTGTCCTCTGTGGATCATTAGCTGACCTTATTTTAAAATAGTTTTATTTGTAGGTTACATGGAAATGCCCAAATCAAAAGAAATTCCCTAGAGATTGTTAGTTGCCACTTAAATCCACATTTGCTTGTGTCGTGTGTAATGAAGGAAACCGTTGCATATATGCTAGAAATGCAGATTAATTAATTGTCTTCTGTATAGGAGAACATAAGTCATGTTTCATTAGCCTTAAAAGATGTTTTGGATCCCTCAGTGTATATGATTATGGCATGACCATCCCCCAACCAATTTAACTGACATAACAAGTGTTCTGGCAATGAGTCTCCTCCAAATGGTGAGGTGCCATTGAGAAGCAAAAGCCTTACATATGATAACTGCAACAGGTGCTGGCCTCTAGCATTGACTGGGCAGGGGATTTTAGCTGAACAGATCTCTTGAAGGTGATGCTGGATTCCTCTGCTGCTTTGCCTTAGCTGGCTGTCAGTAATTGTTAAGTGAATCACCAGAAAACGTTTTCCTTGGAAACTTCACATATTTTTAAAACTGTGGATGTTAGACCCTGTGGCTGGTTCATAATATTAAATAAGAGACTGACAGCCATCCTGGCATGGGGGAATGGCACAAGGCCAGCATGGCCCAATTCAGCTTTCCTGATTGTCCTGGCTTTGAGCCATGCCAGAGGTGAGAGGATGTATTCCCCGTTAATGTCAGCAAGCGGCATGAGCCGGCTGCTCCCCACAGGACAGGGCGCCAAGCAGGGTAACAAGGCTGGCCGAGCCAGCAAGGGCTCTGGCTGGCAGGGCACAGGGGACAGAGCAGGGAAGGCCCAGGACCTGCAGCTGGGGTCAGCCTGTGGTCCAGGCCCCCAGATGGACTTGTGGAGATGAGGCACAGTCAGATCCATAGTGATGAAGCCAGGCTGAGACCAAGCCAGGAATATTACCACAGGTCAGGAACAGGCCTGGTGACGGTAACCAAGGTCAAATGATGCCCACTAATCGATAAGCAGGGCTGTAGAATTGAGACTGAGCTGAGGTCAAGTTGAGAAGTAGTCCACGGATCAGGGTCTGGATCAATGTGTTCCATGGCCAGGCACTGGCATGGTTGTGACAGAGCTGTAAACAGGCACACAATCAAACCAGCTCAGACAGGTTCTAAAGGACCTGAGCTGACCTCAATGGGACTCCTGTGCCCACAGGTATGGGTGGACATCCCAGGTGAAGCTGTTCAAGCTCATTTATGCCTTTTGGTGTCTGTGGGGCACTGAGAAATTTTGACCAGGTCTCGGAGAGTATGGGATTGAAGAGAGAGGTAGGAGAATTTGGTTAAGACAAGTGAACAGCAAAAAGAAAGACAAGTTGCACATTAAGCTGACAGCATGAAATGTATGTCCCAGAAGAAGGGACAGCTGTGTTAGGTAGAAAATCTTGCTGGAGATATTTTGTCTTAAGCAGTTTGGAGTCAGCTGTCTACACAGGAACCAGGCTGGCTTGTCTTCTTTTACTTGGTTCCATATGGCACACAGCCTTTGATTTGGAAGGCCCTGCCTTCCAAGGCATCTTTCATTTTGTCTTCCTCCAACCCTCACTCCCAGACTCCCCTGAAACTCTTTTTTCATTGGTTTTTCCCTTTTCATTCCCACTCTTGAGACCTCTGCTCCTTGATATAAAAGTCAGGAGAGTGGGGCTGATGGATATTCAAAGCATCTTAGAGCAGCTGCCGTTCCAGTCAGTTGTACCTGATTCCCAAGCCTGTTACGTTCCAGCCTCACAGCAGATCTAAGCCATGATGCAGACCCTAAACTAGTGTTTGGCAGTTAAGTGGCTTCCACGCCTTCATTCTGATACAGGTACCTCACTAAGTGACTGTGCCTTTCTGAGTTCTCCTGAACACAGGAGAATCAGGTCTTCTCTAACTTCTATCTCACAGTATGCATGAAGGATCTTGAGGCAGCTCCAGAGGCAGGGAAATGGTTGCTTGCATTTTCTCGTCAGAGTCCGTATCAGAACTTCTAATTTGACGGCTGTGGGAGAGCACACGTGACTACTTACTATTCACCAATACAAGCATCATTATGAATTGATTGCTGTGTGAGAGACATAATTAATGTGAGTCACATGATGCATGTGAAAGAGGAGAGAAAATCCAATTCCTGAGGTCAGTTGCCTGAAAAGTACTGCCTTAGTCTGTTGGGATGTTAGGACTTGACTGCCATCTTGGTAAAGCATACTAGCTCATTTGGTTGATAGTAAGAGGCTTGGTTGACACTTACAATGTGAGTTAATTTATTCTGGATTTTAAGTGTCTCTAACTTTGCTAGGAGTACATTGCAGACCTACTTTACTGAAATAAGCCATGGGGTTTCTGGAACTGTTAATTAAATTATCTTCTGAACTTCTGGAAGTCTAATTTATAATTCACTAATTATATTTTTAATATGTGCATGCTATAATAATATATAGTAGTATAATTAGGAAAAAAGGACATGGAATTATGGAGGGAAAAATATGCTAGATAATATGAAAAATAAAGTGAAAATTGGAAGTATGGGGAAAAAACCCTTCACACATAAAAGCACAGTGTTTACTGCAAATATTTTACTGTCATTTTCCATTCACTGAAATTAGTGTTTGAATATTTCTATTTTGGTTTTGGTTTTTTTCCTTCTCTAGGCTTCTGGGCCCGTGACATAGGCAAGATGATTGGCCTGCAGCACCCTCTCATACCTGTTCATCATCAGTATGTTGTAACATCAACTATCCCTGAAGTGAAAGCCCTAAAAACAGAATTGCCCGTGATTCGTGACTTAGAAGGATCATATTATCTAAGGCAAGAAAGGGATGGTCTTTTATTTGGTCCATACGAAAGTGAGGAGAAAATGAAGCTACAGGAGTCATGGGTAACAAATGGAGTTCCACCAGGTGATTAAGAACATTAAATCTTTAAACATAATAAGCACTAGCACACGTTTTAATGTGCAGAAACCCCAGGCTGTCATGCTGCCTTATCTGATGGAAAATACAAAATATTTGCAATGCATGATTTTAATGCAAAAACCTTTTTCAAAGAATGGTTCTAACTCTAACAATAAAAGATAACAGAAATACCAATGTAAAGTAGAAAAAGCCTAGTAGAATGAGGTCCTACCCTACTTCCTGAAGAGGCACTTGTGTGTTGTGATTAGAGGCAGTCACCAAATCTGTGATATGTAGCCTTTTTTGCTTGAATAGAAATTTTTCTAAGTTACAATTCTCTCCAGCATGCTGACAGGGGCCCTGGATATTTGTTGATACCCCAGAGATTGTCAAGTAGGAACAGCAAACGAATGTCTTAGACAAATGCTGTGCTTGCATATAAGTGCAATAGAGCTGTAGATATGTACAGAGTACAAAAATATCCTATGTCATACAGCAGCTTACTAAAAAACATTATAAATCATTGTGTTATATCAAGGCTCCAGCTTTCCATTCAGTTCCAGACAGAAAATTATACAAAGTCATTAGTGTTGGTGTTTTAAAAAACTCAGTATTTCCTAAAGAAGGGCAGTTAACATGGTTCCATTTTGGATAGCCCTGTCACAGCTTCCTGAACTTACTGTCTCCAGTAGCATCAAGTGTCTCTATATAATGATGGTCAGCCACACTTAGAGTCCAGACTGAGGGGTGAAATATACCCAGAAACTGCTATGATTTCATGGAAATCATAAGCAGATAACAGGAAGTATCTTTTTTCCCCTCCTCAAATTATTGGCATATTGAGAAAAATAAGTGGGTCTTATTAATGTAGAAGAAAGTTTCTGTGTGTCTTCACTTCCTTTCTACTTCATTGTTGAATTTGCATGACCTTAGGGTTACACAAATATGTATAAAGGATAGTATAATTGCGATGACAAATAAACTTGGTCCTGGAGGTAACTAGGTTTTTATGCATGCCATTTTTCCTATGTAGGATGGTGAAGGCTTGAACACATGCACTGATTATTCCCATAAAAGATTTATATACAGGTAGATAGCTGTATTGATATAGATATCTCTATTGTATAGATAACTATAGCTATATATAGATACCATAGCTGTATTGAAAGTGTATGTGTTCTCTGTGCAAATAAGTATCTATAATAAGAATCAATTATTTGTGCAGGATTTGGAAAAGAACTTTTTGAGTCTGATTTAGACAGAATAATGGAGCATATTGAGGCTGCCATGGAAATGGTCCCCATTTTGAGAAAAGCAGACATCGTAAACACAATTGCAGGTCCTATCACCTATTCTCCAGACATTCTTCCTATGGTGGGACCACATCAGGGTTTCAGAAATTACTGGGTAGCTATTGGTTTTGGGTGAGTAAGTTCTTTGTGACAATTTTTGTCTGTCATATTGTTAAAATGGTAGTCAGCTCAAGCTTTGTGCATTTTTTGGGCTCGGGAGTTGTTTTGCACATATTCTGTGTTAAATGTAATTGGAAATAATCTTAATAACCACAACCTGTATAATGTCAGATCATCTTTCTCTCTTATTTAATTACTCTCAGTAATTTTTTGTTTCCTCCTTTTAATCTGGAGGCCAATACCTGTGACACTTCATGAAGCAACAAGAAATGACAGTACTTTGTAATGTCTGTGCAGCAATTTAAAGTCACAAAAGTACTCTGTTTAAAAGTATATTTTCCAGTTAATTTTATATTGTGCTTTGAATTACACTGTATTTTACATTTGTTTGTTGTATGTAAAACTGGTTTCTCTGAAGTTGGACAAAAATGAATGTGCAGTATACAGTTTTGTGTGAAGAACTGAAGGCATATTAAATAGAAGACATTCCAGTATAGCATGTGACTGACTGCTCTAGGGATACAAATCCAGTGTTTCTGACTGTTGAAAGTGGAGCTGAAAAATTACGTTGCTGGGTATTGGATGAAATAAAATAAAGATGGCAGTGCACCGATAGAAATAAGTGGTTTACACCAATATGGTGTTTTTATTGAACGTGATTTACATCTTATTTATTATGGCTGCACTGGAGCCAGTGTTAAAACACCAACATCTCTTTCATTGTCTTAGTTTGACCATTGATTCAAGATGGATAGAATGAACCAAATACAATTCCAAGCAGATGTTATTGAACACATTCTGTTTACATTGTTTTTCCAATTGCCTAATTTGCTGTTCAAAATCCAGCTCAGCTTTTTCCAGTTTTCTTTCATTCCAAACCAAACAAACGCTCAGATCATAAGATAAGGCAGTATCACTAACGTGCTTTCTGAGGCCCTCAAAATAAAAGAACTTGGTAATTTTGCAATGATTCATTGTGAAAGGTATTCACCTTTGCTGCTTGGATTTAAAAAAAAATAATGTTATCTTTCAGTAACATTTGCTGAACTTATAGTTACAAAGGCGGTTTGCCTAGACCTTGTTCACCAAAAAGACTGTTTAAGTTCATTACTCTGTGGCCAGACTTTGGAGCATGTTTTTCTTTGTTGGTATCAATGGGAGCAGAATCAAATTCCATATGTAAAAAAATTGAAGACTAGTGTTACATGCTTAATTTTCTTTTAACAACATTTTTTCAGGAGGGTGATTAATCCCAAAATGTTTAGACACAGGTTGCAATTATGTGTCTGTCATTGGATTGCTTTGTCTGCTTTTCAGGGACTTTTGACTCTCTGTGCTATGCTTCTGGGTCACTGCAGTGTTTCTACCAGTGTAGTAATTTTTTGTGTGCATTAGCAAATCCTTATCTTGCAGTCAACTAGCAGGGACATTGTGACAGAGGTCTTAGTGCTTTTAGATTAGAGGATTTTTATTATCTAAAATTAGCAGCTTGCTAGGCATTTTAACATGCAAAGAAGTTAAGTATAGTTAGCAGAGCTTGTAGCACTATTTATTATTAAGGTTGCTCAACACTTCCCATTTTTAGTTACTTACAGCTTTGAAAATATTAACAGGAGTAGTTTAGGATTTTATTCAGAAAAGTTTAATTCAAAGCAGTTGAATTCAAACCATTCCATAACCTGGGACAAAAACACTAGAAAAGTTACTACAGTGTGCAGAGACTCAGATTTCCTAGGAATAGGAATGGAATGACTTGAAAGTGGGTGAGACACAACAACTCCTAAGCAAGACACAAGAATGTGACAGGCACAATGGGGAGTTACTCAGTCAGGGATTGGAAGGAGAGAAGAAAAACTGGAGAAAAACAGTTCATGTTCATTAAGGAAATTTTGTCTACATCATAAGAAGGCTGAGATTCCTACATGTACTGTACTATGTACTTCATAGCTAGTTGTAATATCCTATCTCTGAAATACGTATTTCATTCTTGTGCAGCAGAATTGCACTGGTTATATTTACACAATCAGCTCCCTCTTATCTGAGATAAAGAGGGATTTGGGCACGCTGTGTAATGTAAAATCTCTGATAATGTAGGCCCAGCTAAGAGCACCAAAATCAACAGGTTGCGCAGTCAGTGCTGCAAAACTGCAGAATGCAGAGACCTCTCAGTCCAGTAACAGGGCAGCCTCCCCTGCAGTGTCTTGCTCCTGGGGTTACCCTGCCATCAGCTCAGCAGTCTTCAGCTGAAGCTAAAAGTTTCCATTGTGTTTGGTCTGTCACCACTCACAATCTCTTTGCTGTTCTCCTTTGCTTTTGGCTGCAGTGAATGGCACAGGCAGACTTAAACTGGCTAAGATTTCATCTGGAGCTCTACTTGAAGGCATCATAAGCTTTCATGGCACCAAAGCTTATACTCATGAATAACTAAGAGTTGCTTAATTGAATTAGCACCAGCAACAGCTAACTCTTCTGTAGTGGCAGTTTACAAGCACTCATCCTTCCTGCATCCGCTGCAATGATAGAAGTTTGTGCCAAGTCTGAAGATTTGTGCTGAACTGCACTGTACTGACTGTAGTTGGCTGAATTATTTAATGTACTCAATTTTTTGATGTTTCTATTTTACTTAGATAAATAAGTAAATAATGGTTAAGATACTGTATCAAATTCATATCATTGCTATTATGGATTAATTCTTCTTATGCATATGTATTAGAATTAAATTATTACTTTTTTTTTTTTTCTTGGTGAAGTCCTTGGCTATTTTAACTGAAGACCTAGAATTCAGATTGCAAAGTTGATGACCAGCAATTTAAGTTGGTTTTAGCTTCATTCTTCTGCTTGAGTGTCTATAGTTTAGTTGCTGCATGTTAATCTGGACTTGATTTGGGACAGACACTGTTTATTCAAGGATTTTTCTGTTGTGCTCATGGGAGCATTTCACAAGCTACTAAGAATTTTCACATATTCTAGATGGAAGGATATTTTGGCAATTTTTGTGAAGACATGGTGGTATAATAGAGGTATTAAAAAGTTTTAAACTTCGGTGTTAATGATTATTTGTCATTAAACTGCAACTGCTGTACGTTACCAATTACATTCTGCTGCTGACAGTGGAGCTGTAGAAATATCCATTAATACAGAATTTAATCTTTGAAAAGAGGACAGAACAGAACAAATAAAAAAAGAAGAGGGAAAAATTTAAAATACTTTGGGGTCTGTGTTAGTAGTGTATGTTAGTACTGATTTTAAAAAGCAAAACATAAAAGACTTGGTGCTGCAGGACTTTTTCCCGTTTTTAAGGTATGGCATTATACATGCTGGTGGCATGGGAAAGTACCTCAGTGACTGGATCCTTGAGGGGGAACCTCCATTTGACCTGATAGAAGTAGATCCAAACCGCTATGGAAGGTGGACCACTACAGAATACACAGCAGCCAAAGCAAGAGAATCTTACGGCTTTAATAACATTGGTAAGAAGAGACTTTTTAAAATACATTCATGTCCTGAAGATGGATTGCAGCAAAGCCTGTATCTAGCTTTCTCAGCTTAAAGATGTGTTTTCTATCTTGGATGATAATCTTAGCATGCCACAGTTTTTGGCGATTTTTGGTTGTTTTTTTTTCCCTCCCTCTAGTTGGTTACCCTAAAGAAGAAAGATTTGCTGGGAGACCAACAGAGAGAACCAGTGGGCTGTACGATTTGCTAAAGTCAAAATGTTCAATGGGATTCCATGCAGGATGGGAGCAACCTCATTGGTTCTACAAACCTGGAGATGAGACTGGATACAAGTAAACGAAATACTAATTTTTTTCCTCCCCTGAAAAATTGTCATGATAGCAAGAGCCAGGCAATTTAAATTTAATGAGAAGCATGCATTTATCATTCATTCCAGCAACAGGTATCTATTTAATTGATCTTCCATTCGTGCTATTTCCATAGTTTAGAATACATTTTATTCTGATAATGCAGATATTTCGAAATACACATCAAGGTATCTTGTATCTGTTCTATGTTTGAGATACTAGGAAGCAACCTAGGTCAAGGAAGAGCTTGGAAAACGACTTGTTCATTATAAATGTGTGTTTTTCTCCATCTCTTACTATTTGATCAGCAGCACAGTATAATGTTTTCGTGAAATATCTCATTCCTCTCTGTGTAAGTGTCTGGAGAGGAGAAGCCAAATCTTGGCGCTTTTTTTTCCCCCTTCTCTATTCCTGCTTACCTAGTTACCTGCCTACATCAGGGAGTTTCCGGCAAATAAATACTTTCTGTGGGGATATTGGAGTCTAATCTAAATGAGGCTCATAAAGGAATAAAGAGACACACTTTGCTGTTCAGAAATAAAGCCTTTGACACCTTAAACTTTAATAAATGATTCATCAACAAAGTATGCTGTAAATTTACTCATGACAGACCACTACTTATTCTAACATTTGAACAGTTCACAGTTTATTATACAAAGTGGTTGATATAATATCAACCCATATCTTTCTGTGTTGTTAAAGGATTTTAATTATTAAGCTGTGTTAGACTAAGGAAAATATTGGACAAGGTACCTACAACCAGGAAAGTCTATTTTTTTTGGATGATTATTAAACTGAAAAAACTGAAGACTACGTTTTACTGCAAAGAGCACAAAATTTCTGAATTGTGTTTTATGTGTCTAAATTATCTGTTTCAGGCCCAGTTTTCGGCGCACAAATTGGTTTGACCCTGTGGGTCGTGAGTACAAACAGGTTATGGAAAAAGTTGGTGTGATTGACCTGTCACCATTTGGCAAATTTAAAGTAAAAGGCACAGATTCTGTTAAGCTGCTTGATCATCTATTTGCAAATTTTGTTCCAAAGGTAAATGGGACAGTGGTAATTGTTGTAATGTAGAACTTAGCCAAGCTCTTTTTCAGATATTGAAAATAAACCATAATATTATTCCCATATTTCTTGGATACCAAATACACAGATCCTCTGGAGAAGTTTCTGTGTCAGATGTATTGCACTAAGTTAAAAGCACAGAAGCAGAGTTCATACTAGACTAGCCTGACGCAGAAGTACCTTTTGGCAGAGATCATTGAATCAGAATGGATGAGGTTAGAAGGGACCTCTAGATATCATCTTGTCAAACCACCTGTTGGACAAGCGCCACCTGGAGCTCGTTGCCTACGAATATGCTCAGATGGCTTTTGAGTTAACTGGGCAACTGGTTCCTATGCTTAGCCACTTTATAGTAAAAAAATGTTTCCTTATGTTCAGACAGCCTCCTGTGTTTCACTTCTTTTCTAAAAGATGCAAGTGAATCCTATCTGGAATTTTTTTTTTACAGTAGAATAGCTTGGCAGCTGCCTGCCTAAAATTGTGCTTTATGGCGGCAGCTTGAGCAGCAGAGCAGAATAGTGGAGGGGGCTCTTGCCTGACCATAGTTGAATGAATTCCCAAGGACGCGGCTTTGTCCTTTTTTTTCAAGTGAAACCCATTGTTTTCCTCTTCTCATACTGACTCTGCTTCACACCTGGCTGCCGGGTGCAGGCAGGCTTGCAAATATTGAGGAGATTCCACTTTCATCTCATATGTATCATTTCTTCTCAAGTGTGGCTGTTCATAGATCCTCAGAGTATGATCCTTGCTTAAAAATGGCATACTGTGACAGACTACTCCAGATTTCTTATTCTTAGTCTTCAGGTCCTTTTATTTACTGCTTTGTCAAACACTCTCATGTAGTGTCTTTAACTTTGAGGATACACCTCCAGCAGGCAGATTGTTCCTTTCTGAAGTGACCCTACAGTTGCAGGATGAATTGGGTTGGTCATTTCAGCACAGGATTTCATTAAGTATTTGCAGTAGGTGGCAGTTTTCATTGCTTCAGACACCAAAGGGAGAAAACACAGGGAAGCAGCAAGTATGCTGAGACTATAGCTTTGAAGATAGATCAGCTCTTCTGAAAGGTTAAAGTCAACTCAGTGGGAAGGCACAAGATTGATATCCTAGGAGAAAAAAGAACTTGAATTGCCATATAGTCATATTCTTTTACTGTATTAACTTTGTGATAACAATTTGAATTGAAAGTTTGTCTTCGGTCTAGTTTGGGGTAGAAGCACACTAACTGAGTCATCAGTGGGCATGGATAATTGCTGAATATATTCAGCACTTGCTGAATATATTTATGTGGTACAGGGAAATCAAGATTAAACAGGAAATTATGAGAACAAACCAAGTGCTTTCTACGGAGTTTAATCAGTGATGCTAAGGGAGAGTTAGGTGGCAAAGCAGAAGGTACAGTTTATGAGACCACTTAAAGATCCAACATTCACAGATGCTGTTATTTAAGCTGCCTGATTGTTAGCCCCATTCATGCTTTTCTCCATCATAAAATAATCCAGTGCCTTTACCAGAGATATACTTGTATTGCAATTGGATTGAGAGTGACCATCATCAGGTCCTGAAAATTCAACTGTGTGCCTGTAATGTGCCAATAACTATGGCATAATTAATTGATGTAATAAGATCTGCAAAATAATCTTAATATGTTAAATATTTTTCCTTTCTTGGTTCATTGTATGGAATCTGGCTGCTAACTGGGTTATTGACAAGGTTCTGTGAAAGCAGAATGATTAAAACAGCGAGATTAAATTCTTCATCTGGAACCAGGCCAGCACAATAGCTATGGCACATTCACATTTCTGTTTCTATGGATGATATATGTATAAACATGTTTGTGTTTTATGGTCACTGCTAAGTAACTGTCACTTGAAATTCAGTCTCTAGGGATTGAGTTTCTATACAGAATCTGATTCAAGTATGCAGAGATATAGATTCATAGTCAGCAACTACAAAAAATAGAAAAGCATTCATAAATCAGGGCCACAAAAGCGTAAGTCAGCTCAGTATTTCTCTCTTTATAGTAAGAGGAAAAGCATATGTTATTCTCTTGGGACTTAAAACCTTATCCACAGGATTGAAAAAGAATATTCATGTCCATTACATGGAGAATTTTTTATTTAGATGAAAACAAATGTAGCTTAAGAATGCCTTGTGTAATGCATAATTAGGAAATATTTATAAAGGTCTTGATTTATCTTGTTTTAAAATTTTCCATTTTTTCTTTAAAGGAAGAAGTGAACTTTCTACTCTAAAGCTTGAAATTGGCCAGTTGCATATCTCTCCACTCCTTTTACGGCATAGCAGAGCAAACATAAAAAACTCTTTTTTCAAATGAAGACAAGTAACCATATATTTAATGATGTTTAAGAATTCAAAGGTTTTATTTTGCGTTCTTAATAATCACAGATTTTACTCTGTAGGTGGGTTCCACAAATATAAGCCATATGTTAACACCAAGAGGAAAAGTTTATGCTGAGCTAACTGTGTCTCAACTGTATCCTGGAGAATTCATGCTTGTAACTGGGTCAGGGTCAGAACTCCATGATCTGAGGTTAGTGCATTTTTTAATGCAGTAAGTACATAGCACTATACAGTCACATTAGTACAGAAAAATTGTTACTAAGTTCCAAATTCTCAATTATTATTCAACAAATTTTTCACGAAGTTCACAAGGATTCTACTTATTTATTGATTTTAGTTTCTTAGAAACTTGGTTGACTTGAACTCTGAAGTATAAGCAGTTGGGTTTTGGATTATTGATGATGTAAAAAGATGGAGAACTTGCTAACAGTTATGTAATATACTTTGTTGGAGGTAGTTCTTGTTTTGTTGTTGAACCTGTTTGTCTTTGACATGGCATGATGTAACACAGCATGGCTGTTCCTTTCTAGTGTGTTCTCTTACGCAAAAAAGAAAATTGGCTCTTAACAGGGTGACCCCAGAGGCACTGACCTGGCCCATACAGATAGGTAGTGCAGCCTTCTTGATGCTGTGGTAATGTCTTCTGCTTTGGGCTCTGGGGTCACAAAGTGAAAAGAAAGAAAGAAGGCAAGGCAAGGCAAAGAAAAAGGAAAGAAAAGAAAAGAAAAAGAAAATAAAAGGAGGGAGGCAAGCCGTTGCAGGATGACTTCGCTAAATTACTTCTCATAAATGAGCATGGGAATTGACATTTCTAGTGCTCTTCTTGCTGGCAAGTCAGTTAATCAAAATGAATCAACACATTAAAGATTGAAATTCACTACCCTGACAGGCAAAGAATAATGTACTGTTTCATAACAGTCCTGCAGGAACTGGTAGGAGCATTGGCACATTCAGAAACCAAATGGCAGAGCCCGATCTAATGTATTTAATTTTACAGATTTTCTGCAGTCCTGTTTGGTACTCGCCTAGGCCTGAGATCTTACCATACTGCTTAATAATGTAGTACTCCATAAGATTTTTAAATATACCCATTTTATTTTTTTTCTGAGCTTCCTGAAAGATAATTTGCAGCTGTTGTTTTTGATTAAATCCTAACTGAATTTCCTGCCAATACTCTGAATGCTGTATTCAGGAAGCAACAAAACTGCTTGTATATTTCTGTTGTCACAGAAATTTATTTAGACATTCCTTATGTTCATAGTATGTATTCCTTACTCTTCTTCTATGTTGACATTTTATTAACACATTCTGGATCCAAACCCAAATCTGTTGTCATTGTAGGAGATCATTTCTTTCTCTTATCTTAAAAACACTGTTCTACCCATTTAAATGCTGTTCTTTCTTGTTTGCTGTATCTCAGATGCCTGTGTTCCTATATCAGTGTCTCACCAGAAAACTCTGTCTAACATCAATGATGGATTTGTTTATCTAATGTAGCACATAGTTTTGTTGGTTTTGAGAGTGCAGGACTAGGAGCTGCTGGGGAACTGAGCACTACCAAAAAATAACTCCAAGTAAAATCTTATTAATTTTAGTTTATTCCATAGGAAGTGTAACATCGGTGTTATGTTTTATGTGCAGATGGATAGAAGAGAAAATAACAAGAGGTGGATACAAAGTTGAAATAGAAAACATTACAGATGAGATGGGAGTACTTAGTGTAGCAGGTCCATATGCACGACAGGTCCTCCAGAAGTTGACAAATGAAGACCTAAGTGAAGCTTCATTTAAGTTTCTCCAATGTAGACATCTGAAACTTTCCAATATTGCTGTTACTGCCATTAGGATATCTTACACAGGTAAGCAATAGAAAAAACATACACTTAAGGAAAGAGACAATGAATAAAATAAGAAATGTCACTAAAATTATGTTGAAAACTAGTCTCATCATGTATTCATAAGAAGTAGGTTTGCTACATCTTACACATAAGTGTGGGAGGCATCACGGTACATTGATTTTCAAATGTGATATGGTCAGGGTCTGTGCTGAGTTTTTCCAATACCTTTTTCTCTAGAAATACCATATAGTGTAAATATTTATTTTGCAGAACAAAAGGCCAGTTCTGATAACCTCTTTGGTATTTGCTGCAAAACCAACGTCAAGAATTGTTTTGGATTACCGTATATTAGTGTTTGTAATGTGCCTTGAAAATGTAATGCTGTAGTGCTTAGTATTTGGCTTTCCCAAATTTTTTTTTCCCAAATACTTTTTTTTTCCTTCTTTTTACATCCGTTTTGAGTGTAATAGACTGAATTGAGAGCATTTTGAAGCAGCTGAAGTCCTTGCAATTCATATTCTCTTTCTGCTGTGCTAAATATGTTAAATACACTCATTCTTATTTACACTCAGTTACATTTGCTGTTCACTTGCCAAGTCATCATCTGTTTATAGTGTCCTTAATTTATCATTGTGACTTTGCTACATGACCTTTCCTTATCAGTTATTTTGATAGTTTTTTTACCCACACTTTTCAGTTAATAGTTTAGATTTGAATAATAGTACCACTGCTTAAGATGTAGGACACAAATCCTCTGGTACTTCTTGCTGGGAATTAGACTTGCTATGTGATAGAATTGACCCTAGAGTGTGAATTAACAATTACTGCATTGATACTCACTTTTGGCCAAGGACAGGACTATATTTATTAGGATCATTTAACTGAGCTGATAAAATATTAATCTTTTTTTGTGTAACAGGTGAACTGGGCTGGGAGCTCTACCATAGAAAAGAAGATTCTGTACCTCTTTACACTGCAATCATGGAAGCTGGCCAAAAAGAGGGAATTGACAACTTTGGAACATATGCTCTAAATACTTTGAGGCTGGAAAAGGGTTTCCGAGCCTGGGGAGCAGAGGTCAGGAAATACAACTTCTTTATTATTCTTTCTGGAGGTTTGGGTTTGGGTTTTGGTTTGGGTTGGTTTTTTGTGGGGTGAGGGGTGTTGTGTTGCTGGGTTGTTGTTTTGTTGTTGTTGTTTTTTTTTTGTTATGACTATGCAGCTTTTCGTCATAATCAGCACAGCTGTTACTTGTACCATTTTCTCAGTTTAGCCTGAAAAGAAAATTTTCCTCAAGCAGGAAAAGCTGCTATAATTCTTACTGGTGATTTTCTAAATAAAAACAACTGGTATACTCCATTGCACTGCTGGCAAAGAAACACTTATTTTGATTCATGGATGGCTTTCCTCTTGTGTATAACAAAATTATGGGGGTTTTGCTGAGCTCTGGTGTTTTAAAACCAAAGGTTTGGCTGACAGGTTCTCAAAATGTTTTATTTCTCTAATAACTATGTAATGAGAGGCAAATTTTTTTTTGCTTCATAGTGTATTTGTAACTTTTTTGTTTCCCATTACCTTGTTCTTGCAGAATTATCTCACTCATAATAAAGAGCTACTCAGAGGGCCTAGAGAATTTGGGGGAAATCAGTATAATTTCATTTTACCTTAAATTTTTCCTTTGGAAATGAAAGAACTCAAGAGGTTGAAATGGTGCGAATTTAGGGGTCCTTTTGGTTTGACCTGTGCTGGTTATTTTCATTCTTTCTTCAAGAGCTACCTAAGAAATTATTCCCCCTACACCTAATGGGAAGGTGGTGAATGAAATTGGCTTTGTGTTTTATTTCCTTCTGCAGCTAAGCCACTCTACTGTGTTGCAAATGGTGTGCATACCTCAGTTAGTCTTCTGAGGTTCTATTCTGCTTTGATGAAAAATCCTATTTCTTACTGAAAAGTGTTTACTTTGCTTATGGAAACTTAGATGACTGGTATCATATTAGGCGTGTTAATTGACACGTTGTCTGAATCCCGTGTTGGAGGCTTGCAGTGTATTCAGACAGAAGCTGTGCATGTGCAGTGGGGAAGACTTTGACACAGGAGCAAATAGAAGGATGTACAGAATGAATAAATGAAATGCCCAATCGAAAAGCTGTGATGGTCTGTCATGTATGGATGGTGAATTTATGTCTTTTTAACAGATGAACTGTGACACTAATCCCTTGGAAGCTGGACTGGAGTATTTTGTAAAGCTAAACAAGGTATGTCTTACTGTTTTCAAAATGTTCTATTATGTCCAAGATTATTCCTTAAGTGTTTGAACATGAAAAAAGCCATTAGCTGGAAAATAAAATAGATTTAGTAAATCAATGACACAAATATAATTATAATTACTTTACAAGTAGCAACTTGTTTAAAAAAATCTTCCCAATGTTCCTTGCTATCAAAATTATACATTAGATCAGGAAGTTGCAAATGCTAAATGTTGTCTATGCTATGTGAAAAATAACTTTTTGTGATTTATTTTCAGAGAGAAATTTTAGTTATGTACTTCCGTAACCATATAGTATATATATATATATATATATACACACATATATATATATACACACATATATACATATACACAAGTTGAACAAACCTGTTCATATTGTGGTAATATCTACCTGTTCATTCTTGTTAAAGCAGATATCTCTAGATTTTTTTTCCCTGGCTACCACTCTGGTACAACAATTATTGAAAAAAAGTGTATTTTTTAGAACTGCTAGGGACAACTGACAATAAGTTAAAATAAGTTTAACTTATTTAACAATAAGTTAAATATTGTTTAAGTTAGTATATTGGTTCAAAGAATAATTAGTTGTTCATGGAATTTCTGAAGAGGTCCTCTGCTCATAACTGTTTTCACCTGATTTGAAGGTTAGAGAATGGTGTTAGTCAAATTTAACTGTGGAGTAAAAAAGAAAATAAGTTGTTCGATCTCCTTTAATTAGCAACCTCACTTTTTTTGTATTAATATTTTAGCAATTCAAATTCTGTTTTAGTCTAATAGATACAAAAAATTGCCTGTAGTTCTCTTTCCTGGTCCAAGTGAATCACAAACCAAATGTCTAAACTCCGTCAAATAGAGGATCTTTCCATGAAATCTGGTGAAATCATGTCCTGTGCAGATCTAAAGCCATCTGCTGCTATCAGTTACTCCATCAACACAAACAGTAGTTGCCTGCACAATGGATCTGAAGTTCCTAACATGAAAAAACTGGTCCTAGAGATTGCAAGTGAGGTGTCCTAAATGACGGGCTATTTCTGACTTAATCTTTTGCTTCAATTATTAATTTGTAAATTAAAGTATGTAAGGGAGATCAAGAAGAAAAAAATATTTGCAAAACATTTAATCTTGAGAATGATGCAATGTGGTATAGCAATAAATTGTTATTATGCTCCCTTTATACCTGAAATGGTAATAAATCAGATAATAAATGCTCCTTGATATTTTTGTCCTGTTATTTGGAGGCACTGTAGAACTGATAAGAAGAGTCCCAAACTTTAAGTTACAGCTCTAAATAAAAAACAAATCTTAAACTTTGCTTAGGAAAGAATTACAGAAGCATGTTGAACATAAAAGGATGCTTTTATATTTACGAGACAATTTCACTGCACATAACAGAACAAGCCCAGGAAGGTGTTTTTCCTCTCACTGTTGAACCTGTCTACAGAAGGTAAAGTTCTTCAACCTAGGCAGGATTGAGGCAGGGTGCTCCCAAGGATGTCAGTGGCAGTTCCTACATGTGGTGGAGTTACAGCTCTCTCCATGGGGTAGTGTAATTTTGCCTTAATCCAAGGAGTGAGACATGCAATGGAAATACAGAATTCTATAATTAGGATTAAGTTGCATTTACAGATCAAAGCCTGTCTTGGAGAGAGATTAGCACAATTGTAGCGATGGCAATCAAAAAAATGTTACTATTACTTGTTTCTCTTTCCACTTCCTTTTGATACATCTGTTTGTTTTCTTTTTTTTTTTCCTTTCTTTTAGTGTAAGTAGGAAAGCAGCCATAAGCAGGGAAAGCTGTTGGAAAGCTGTTGCTTGCCAAGATACCCATGTGGATCATAGGAAGGCATTAATGTGCAAGAGGCACTTGATTCTTTAGCTGCTCTGCACGCTCTGCATGGTTGAAATGCAGAGTTGGAGCAGTTCTCCAGAGCAGGTACTCACATTGTAGACAAATGGGCATGAATGAATGTCCTGCAGAAATGCAGCGTGTCAGCCTGAAACATTTGCCAGTTTTGCTGAACTAATGTGGAAAAGGAAATAATCAATGTTTTTTTATTGACTTAAATGAGGGCAGTTGTGACTGTATGTTGACACTTCAGAGGTACCTGAGCTAATTCAGCTATTGGAAGCAATCTAAACACTGTAGCATGAAATGCAGTGTGAGATTATTTACTCTGCTTCTTGGCAGTTTGAGTCCCAGTTCCATGCCTCTGGTTTTGTTGCACATTTGGCGTAGCACAGACCTCACCATTCTTTACAGGCTGCCGTGACTGAACACAAGCAAAACACTCTTTTGTTACCAGTTTCTATTGTTATGGAAACTTTCCCCTCAAAAAAGCATAAACGAGATAAAAATTACAAGCAACAGATACTTAAATACTTATTTTTGACATTTTGGTCTGTTCAGCTCCTCGCAAAGATTATTCCTTTAAGCATGCGCCCCCAGCTGGGGAAAGTGTTGGTTTCTGTTAAATTAGAACCAAGAGGCACTGTTCAGTTAATTACTAGAGTGCTTCTTACTGTGCAACAAGCAGCTGAAATACTCACAAAACTGTTGTGAAAAGACTTCAGTATAAGCAAATCTTGAATGGTATGTCATGGAAAATGAAAATAGTTTCTAAACAGATAAAAATGAATGAAGAGCCAGGTGCCAGTGAAGGTAATACGATCAAAAAGAATTTAAATTTCTACAAGAGGACAAATATCTGGGGAATATATGTGAAAAGATGTAAAGTCCTCATAAAATCCTGATGGTCTCTGTGTTTAGAAAGTTTAGTGTATATATCATCTTCATGTACAGACGGGCTAGTAATTTTTTTTTGATGAATAATAGAAAAAACTCTTCAAAGCTGAAGCTGACTTTCCTCAATACCTCACAGGGTATTAAATTACAACATGGCAATAAATAAACCCATTTCCACAGGGTTTCTGTGGCAATTTTCATTTTGTCAGTAAGTCTGAAGTATTGTTCTAGGTGGTTTCCTCTAGAGCCTACTTGATAATCCCTGTTTCGCTAATGTTAATGTTAGTTGCTTCCTTGAACAGATGAGCAGGATGGGCTGCAATTTAACTAAAGTGGAGGGACACTAACAGGCTTAATTTATAATTTAGAGTATAAAATGCTTTCACAACTTCACAACTAAATTCTGTCCAGGTTGGGGTCGTTGTTTGTTTTGTTGTTTTATTTTTTTAAATACCTGTTGTCTTTCTTTTGGCTGTTCAATTACATTTAGTAAGTTAGTTAGATAGTTGTTAGATAGCCTCATCTCATTAATAAGCACTCTGCTACAAAATATTCAGTAGAGTCCTAATGTTAGTCACTGTGCCAGGAAATACACAGAATATCTTTAAGGAAGAAAATCTACAATTCTGTTTGGTCCACATCCAAGAATACTGTTCCATACCTTTGCACTTGCTCAGGTTTTCGAGTACTCTAAGATACAGTATATCACCTCTGAATGCTTAAAATAGCCTTATTTTTCTCCTGACTGTAATGGACCAGAAATCCCTATGCAACTTGATGTGAGAGTGAAAAACCTTCATACCAGCTCATGGAAATGAATTCTTTCAGAAGGATTTTTCTGAGCTGAAAGCCCGCAGTTGGCTGTAGGTGGGTTTGTGCTTGCGTTGCTGGATCCAAGACTGCCACCTCCTGGTCGCGCTCGCTGCAGGAGACTTGGGAACAACGCCGCGTCTTGGGAAGGGGGTGCAGTAGAGGAAGGAAACCCTTTGGAACTCTGATCTAGTGTGCTCTTTCAGTTCAGGATCCGAGAGCGTAACTCATAAGCATTTGTTAAGTAAGCACGTAAGACAAGTTTCGTGTTTCCACTAGGAGAAATGACTGTTTCGTGTTTCCACTAGGAGAAATGAGTGTTTCTTTGCCTCATCCCTTTTTATATATTGGGGCAGGTTTTTTGTTCTTTATTACAAACTTTTTTCCAGATTTTCCTATATCCAGAATCTCTTCTTTTTTCTTAGGTCTATTCTACCAGGGGTTTTTTCCCCTATTTTTTTCCCCTGTGTAGTACCAACCTAAAACCTTCTCATTTGATTCTTGCTTTTTTCTTTGTTTGCTTATCACTAATTGCATTTCATCTCCTCTATCCCTGCTGACTGCCTGAATGTCATTGTCAAAACACATCTCTCAGGCTACAAGTGCTACCTTTTTTTCTCACTTTGACATTTTTTTTACTATTTTACAAGTTTTTACTGTTACCTGTTAGACTCATGAGTATATAATTGATTTGGTATGCATTATGAATAGAAGTTATTTCACACCCATCAGCTTCATATAGGTAAGTGAATGACAAGATCCAGTCTTGGCGTATTGACCTAACCTCCAACATAACAATACATAAGGTGTTATTTCTCAGGAAACTAGGATGAGCTGTTCTAAGCATGTGGCTCCACCCTTTTATTCCTTTGGTAGCAGGCTTAGGTTTAAAGTTTTATTCCCTCCTCTTTCTAGTCATTTGTTTCTGTCCTGGCCACTTGCCAAAACTGCCCCTCAGTTGTTTCAGTCCATCTCGTGTTCCCATGGTCTTGGTGTGGAACAGCCTGAGCTTCAGGAATTCCTGCATCTCCCCCTGATTGCCATTGTCTGCCTTTGCTTCACTTGTCCAGCTTGGATCCTTTTGTTCTGAGAGGAATGACTAGAACAGTGGTCACTGACCCCACTCCATAACCCGGAATAAGATTGTGTTCCATGGCAGCTTTACTCCACACAAGAAAAGGAAGAGGAGAAAGAAGAAAGAGCAGAGCCTTTTCTCTAGAATGGCGAAGGAGCCTGGGGACAGGAAAAAGGATGGACTGATGGATAGGAAGTTTGGCATGGGGCATGGCACCTCTTCCCCCTCCCCCACCTTTCAATCCCCATTTATTATGCCTATAACCTATTGAGTGTTCTTTTCCACCCAAGTCCTGTCCCCATTCAAACTGAAGTTCAGGAGCGAGTGGAACTGTAGTCTATCATTACTTCATCTGGTGTCCAGAGGGTCAGAAAACAGAGGACTTATTCCATAAATTTATGCAGGTTAGGAAACATGTTAGAAAGAATCTGCAGAGATTTTTTTTATCTGTATAAAATGCACATTTAGGTGTTTGTTTGGCCATGCAAAGGAATAAGCACGCACTAAGATAGGGATTTTGAACCAAAATAATTCAGCAATTCGTCAGTTGTTTCTATCATATCAATTTCCTACAGCTGACTGCATACAAGGAGAGCTTAGGTAGACTGAATGAAAGATGCATTGGTGCAGGTGCCATACCTACACACTGGCCACCTGCCTTACAAAACTTTTGTGTGGTGTAAGTTGTAGCTTTGATTTGCTACAGAAAAAGAAACTTGTCAAATATTTGCTCTCTGAGAAGAAAAATTGTCTTCATTTATCAGGCTGGTGAGGCAGATATCATTTGGAGTGTTACCCTGAAATAATTAAAGAGCATCTAGCTATGAAAAATTCCAAAATACTGTATAGAGGCTGCTTCCAGAGTGTTGTAACATAATTGTTATAGTAGGTGAGAACAGCTGTTGGTGCTGCCTTACTCAGTTGGGTGACTTCGTGTTCATAATTCGGCTCTATGCCCACAGTCCTAAATGGTATACTGAATAAATTACAGCAGTTCCTTGTTGAGACAGTTGTGTATCTTTGCTAAAAGTAACTGCTAAACTGCTATAGCATATTTCTTTTTAGACATTTTGACTTTATTCTGATGAACTGCACAGTGTGAGAAACAAAAATAAAAAGTTTTTGAAAAGCTTATAGATAATTTCTATTCCTTTGCTTCCCTTAAACTACAAGGGGTTTTTACAGAGGATTAGAATTAGGATTGGGGTGCCAGTGAAAGCCAGGTACATTTGAAACACAGTAAGTTAAACTCTTCAAGGTATCTCACTGTGCATAAAAAATTCACATTGGTTATTGTCTTGTAAGCTCTTTCTAAAAAACAGTGGGTTTATCTTGTGCTATCAAACTAACACAAAGTAAAAGCCTGATAAGAAGGATAAGGCAAACACCTATATGTTATGTATAACCAGTATGTTAATAGATGAACTAATCAGTGGTATCCCTTTAGCTATGTGCTATTTTAAAAATTTGGCTGATTTGTCTTTGTGATATGACTTTTCATTTTAATTTTATCTAAACTTATCTAACACACAAGTAAAAAGCAACAGCCTATCTTTTTATCTGGTAAGCTGCACTCAAATTAAATGAAGCTAAACAGTAGATGTTGACTCTATCTTTGGTGTCTAAGAAGTGTTTTTATTTTATGTTAAAACCATTACATCTGCCAAAGCTTAGTGCTTTGGGAATTCATGCCAAAGTAATGGAAAGTCTCCTGTATTTTAAGCTTAGCTTTTTAGGACTGTCTTTACTTCAACTAGTATAAGCATTTTAAATTGTTCCTACATGTCAACTAATTTTTTTTCAGCTCTGACAGTGAAGAGCAGCTTTACATTTGATATTTGTTCAAGGTTGGAATTATTTAGTGTTTTCATTTATTTCTGTTCTTTTTCTTCTATTTTGTTGGTTTGGGTTTTTTTTTTTTTAATATTCATTTATTGGATTATACTGGTTTAAATAGGATTTTTTTTTCATTATATTTTGTATTACAAAATATAAAGCAAATAGAAGCAGTATGCAAACTGACTATTTTCCTTCTAGAAAGGGGAAGCATTTTTTACCAAAAATATCCAGGCTGAGGTTGAATGCATCAGCTTCCTGCACATACACTTAAAAGGCAAAAATGAATAATGGTGGGAATACATTAGTGTGAAATTGACATGGGTACCCAAGAACTGTAAAAGAAGTAAACTGAAGTAGTTGAATTCCTATAGTTGGAATTTAAGAAGGTGCTTCAAATATTTAAAAGTGTATATAGACTTTCTCAGTTGTGCATTATATATACCCAGGTATTTTCACACATTTTTATGTGTGTTCATATGGTGTTCAAGTATGTATGTATGTATGCATCTGTTTATGTAGCTATACATGTAGATAAACACTTTTTTGTAGTGTGTGTATATATATATATGAGAGGTGTGTATTTTGTAGAGTTTGAATTCTAGGTTACATCCTGGTTATTTTTCCAAGCCATCATTCTAAAAAGACTGGAATATTTTTAACCTTCAATGAACAGAAAATAGCAAAGAACAAGCCTTTTACATGAAATCCCTCATATCCATCTTCAGTTAGCATA
The DNA here is from genome assembly GCA_013398275.1 of Promerops cafer. Taxonomy (NCBI): domain Eukaryota; kingdom Metazoa; phylum Chordata; class Aves; order Passeriformes; family Nectariniidae; genus Promerops; species Promerops cafer. Next base: position 184,731 of record VZSE01011898.1, read on the forward strand.
ATAGCTATGTAGTGGTTTATTCCAGGTGGCCAAAAGCTTGGCCCAGTTCAAATTAATTGGGAAAGGATTTAATTTTGTATCTGCAAGCTACAGGCAAAAAATGATCCTTGTTTAGGTAGACTCTAAAGCCTGCTGGCTGGTTGTTCTAGTGGTTTCCACACCTAGAGCACATAACGCATTTGAATACTTGCATTTCATTCCACAGTTACATTCCATATGACTAAATACCTGATATTACATTAGCATGAATAGGAAGGAATTGATTCAGTGCTAAGTATCCCTGTAGAATGTTTACTTCTTGGTATTTCTCTTTGTTACACAAAGCATTTTAGTCTGTGAGTCATGCTGTGGTATACAGTCTTATTTGCATTTCTAGTTGTAGGTGTTTCCTGTAGTTGCACCTACCATGTAGCAGAAAAGTGAGAGGGAACTACCACTAGTTGGTTATTCTCTGGTGTGAGATCTTTGCTTTATATTTTGCAGCAGCATCTTGACAGTATATGCTAAAATGAAGCCTCATAGTCTTTTTTCTGATCTGAGCTGTATTTCATGCCTTTTTTCCCCAAAGGGTGTCAGGTCTGATCTTTATGTGCAGTATCTGCTTTATCCCCAGATGAATCACCTTGATTTTCAGACTAACTGCTCCTTAACTAGTTCATAAGCTGTTTTTCACAACTGCTGACAGAGCCTAGCCTTTCATAGTGCAAAAACTCTTCATCACTTAAATAATTTCTTCTGAGCCTACACATGGATTTATGTGGGCCTCAAGAAATACAAGAATACATGAACAAACTGTATATCTATCCCACGTACGTGTTGCTTGTAATTCTGACAGAGTAATAATTCTCTACTGAAATTAAAGAACTTTACCAGAAATACTATTTTTGAAGAGTTCAACAGTATTTTATTTCTTTTCCCTTAAACACTCATCAAATTAATATAATACCTTCTTCAAACCTAAGATCAACTGCCTTAAAATGGCTTTCACTGCTAGTGAAGCAAAGGCTGGAAGGCTAGAGGACTTTGTAACTGCTATTATATTTCTGCCCATGAAGCAGGCTTGTGTGTATTTGGCAATTTAGTTTGAATACAATTCTTTTGTTCTCCCTGATCTATGCCATAGGAGAAAAAATGGACGTCAGAAGAATTGTTTCATGGAAAGGGTTGTTAAGCATCTAGAAAAGGACTGTCCAGGGAGGTGGTGGAGTCACCATCCCTGGAGATGTTCAAGAAACAACTAGACATGACACTTTTTGCTATGCTGTAGTTGATAAAGCAGTGATTGGTGAAAGATTGCTCTCAATGAGCTTAGAGGCCCCTTCCTACCTAAATGATTCTATGATAGAATCAGCCTAGTGGAATCAGCTCAATGTGATCAGATACAGTAAATACTGTCCTATATACCCTTGAGTTTCTGAGATTTGCCAGTGACTACCCCCATAATTGTCACACATTTCTGCAGTCTTCTTCTGGAAATATGAGAATTTGCTTGTACCTTTCTAAGCAGGCTGAAAAAGGGAACTGCAGACAATAGCAGTATTTACAAAACATGCTGCATTATCCCATAAAACAGTAGATACGTAGAAAAAAAAGTACCTACCTTAAAACAAGAATATGGAGTAAACTGCCAGCTGTGCAGCCTGGCAGAGACATAAAAGTGGAATACCAAAAGGTTACAGTCATAAATTGATGGTGGCTTCTGAAGGAAACGTGTTGACAGAGCAAGGCCCAGACTTTAGGATCTGGGTATTGGAATTCACTTCTTGCCATAGGCACTGAAATGATGTACAGTCTTCTGGCTTACAGCCTTGACTGGGCAGGTAGTCTGTAACATGGCTCACTATGTATGTGTTTCCACTACATTGGAATTATGGATATTAAAGGCTGAGATCTAGGAAAACAAATATACAGAACAAAGTTACCAAGGTATAATGTACCAGTATAAAAGTACCAAGATACAAGATATACTATCTGCTAAAGATTTGATTTCATCTATATTTCATACAAAATACTTATGTGACGGGCAAACACATTAGGATACATTTAAATGTTTGTATCTCTAAACACATTGGAGAACCCAAATAAACATATATCATCATTATCTTGTATTTTTTCAGGCAGCAGACTTTACAGGAAAACAAGCACTGAAGCAGATTAAAGAAAAGGGGCTCAAACGACGACTGGTATATCTCACCCTGGAAACAGATAATGTTGATCCAGAGGGAAATGAAAGTGTGTGGCACAATGGCAAGGCAAGGACTATAGTTCATGTTGCAAAAAATCAGTCTTAGTTCTCCATGAACAGAATCTTTGTGTTTCAAGTGTGAATGCATTATTTCTATTTTACTGGCATAGAACAATTTGAAGCTATGATAAACACTCTAATCTTCAAGCAAGAAGTAAAGACTAACTAAATACCTACAGAGAAGATGTGAAATGCTGTTAAGTCACTGAAACTAGGGTTGGAACAGACTAAAGTATTGTCATCCATTCTGTTCTTCTGCAAGTTCACTGCTGTCCTAAGAAAACACTTCTGCTACTCAAAAGAAATGAAACAACAGCAAAGTTTGGGGCTCCACAGTTCAGCACAGATTATATGTTGAAATACTCACTAGCAGTTAAATTGTTATAGATAATAAACATATGCATGTGTATTGTATATGTTCCAGTGAAAACTTAATTGAACGTAATGAGAATAGGGTGTTTTTTCAAAAACCAGAAACTTCCCAATTTCAGGTGGTGTTACTCTCTGTTGAGAATATTATGAACTGCATGATGCACTTGAAAATCGCATGATGTCTGAAGTGTATAAACTAAAATGTGAGATGTCTAGTTGTTTGGGTTGTTGGCTGGTTTGTTTGGGTTTGGGTTTTTGGTTTGGTTTTTTTTTTTTTTTTTCAGAAAATCTCACTGCATCTTGAAAATAAATATAATTGCTTTTGGTTTTTTTCAGGTTATTGGCAATACCACGTCTGGATGTTTCAGTTATGGAGCTCAGCAGAGTCTAGCTTTTGCATATGTTCCCATGGAACTCAGCAAAGTTGGACAGAAATTGGAAGTTGAACTTTTAGGTAAAAATTATCCAGCAACCATTATACAGGAGCCACTGGTGCTGACTGAACCAACAAGAATGCGCCTTCAGAGAAAGGGTGACATTCCCAAAATAAAAACATGAATGAGAATACAGCAAATTATGCAGTAGGAAATAGTGCCATTAATAGGCATAAAATTAAGAGAATTAAACTACTCAGATTTTCGAATTACTAAACACAAGATCTTCATTGCCAAACATGAGTGAGAAATTCAACGGCATTACTTCCTAATTCCCTGCGTGCGCTGTTCACGTCAGAGAGCTGAGCAGAGTTGATGAGCTGCCATGTGTTCTGCTTCCCAGCAGCACTTGTGAGCAGAAAGTGGCAGGGAATGAGTACATCACTGATTCAGCTTGCTCCCACATTGGCTGGCAGATCTGCGTTAATCCTTATAAGAAATGTGCTCTTGGTTCTGTCCAATAGCAAATTCCTCTGCCTCCCTCACACTCACAGTTCCTTCTTTGCCTGCCCTTGAGGTAAAGTATCTTATTCTGCCTTCTTTACACATGAATAGCAAGCTTACCATAAAATCATGCCACTAGTTCTACACACAATGATTCATAAAGAATTGAAAGATATTGCATTAACCATTAAAATAATAAAGGCATTATTAAAGGTAAACTGAACTCTTGACATTTTTTCTCTGCATGTCACCCTTCTCATAGAAGACCAAAATCTAGTTCTTCTCAATGAAACAGTTATAGGAAGCCAATTCTTCACTATTTTACATAAATTGTCTGGCATATTACATGTAATATTCTAGAACAAACAGTGTATTATTGTTCAATTTCTGAACAAAGCTTAAATTACAGATTTACTGTATTAAATCTGAACAACTGGACTGGCACCAAAGATGGTCAGTTTTTTCTTACTGTTAATTTTAGATTGAAGCAACAGTATGAGCCATATATTATTACACAGAAATACTAGCAATGAAAAAATATAATTAAATTCGCAGCAAAGGAGCTTTATTGAGTGTTAAATATTCAATAACCCAAGTAAGCATCATTGGGATAGTGTGTATGATGGTAACACACTAAATTAATGAAACACTCATCTGGAATTCAATAATATTCTCAACAATTCTTTTGAATAACAATGTTAAAATTTCCAACTTAGTAGTGCCATCCTTTAGGCTATAGGTAAATGTTTTCAAAGTACATATGCATCATGTCCAAAATGCACTTTCTTCAAGGGAGTTGGTGCCTCTAAATCTTCAGCAAAGAAGCAAATGTGTAAGTAGTATATACCAGGAGAAACACAATTTGAGTAATGAACACTCACTCTTGATAAAGTAAGCTGACATTACATTGTGCCGTTTTGAATATCTTTTACAAAGCAGGTCAAAATTAAATATATGAGCTTTGCCAGATTTGCATGTAGTACTATCCTGAGTGAAAAATCCTTTCAGAAATTATTCTCTGCTATACTTCCAGTTCTATTTTGCTGAACCATCAAAACGTTACTTTTTCTAAAGATAAAATTAATTGTAATGAGGCACTTAGCCACTGTGACTCAATGAGCATTTAAGAAATCTGAAGTACAACATGATGTTATATGGTTTTATTTAGACTATGGAGGAAAAGAGCAATGCTTAGAAACATAGTTTTGAATTTCAGTATTTCGCAAGATTATGCAAAATCACTAGACACCACACCCTGGAGTGTAGTGTAACAGTTACTCTGAGACAGATTCACCTATACTTTCCTAATTAGCTTTGCTATGCCATGAGTGTTCCAACAATGCCTCCTTATCCCAGCCTGACAGTTGGAATCAGGTTTGTAACTCCTTTTCCTCTGACTCAGAAGAAAGATTAATATGTCAACCAGATCAATCTGACTGCAGAAGGGACAGGCTTTCTGCAGCCTGAGCAAAGAGTAATGAGTAACAGATACAATTCCTGCAGTCAAGTGAACTAAGAACCTGTACCCTCCGGCAGCTTGTACTGCATTTCCAGCTGTAACCTCCCAATTCCTAATTTCTCCATGTAGCTGATGCAGACTTCTCTCATTTTACAGTGTAGTATTATACAAGGTTCTTTACCCACTGGAGCGTGTTCCTCAGGGAAATGGTCATGGCACCAAATTTCAGAGTTCAAGGAGTGTTTGGACAATGCTTTCAGGCACACAGCGTGATTCTTGGGGTTGTTCTGTGCAAGGCCAGGAGCTGGTCTCAATGAGCCTTGTGGGTCTTTTCCAATTCAGTATATTCCATGGTTCTAGGTTTCATTTAACTCCAAGATTTAGATAAGCTAACAATGTATCATGATGTTTCTGGGTCGAGGCAATATAGTTTCTTTCTTGCAACCAACTTACAAGACTAAAACAACTTCTGGTACATCACTGACCACATGTAAGGCAAATAGAATGTCTCGTTGCTCTCTGTTACTTCTTAAGAATGTCTGTGCTTTCTCTTTAACAATGAATTCAGGATCAGAGACATCAGAAGTAGTTTTAAGCAAGGATGGCTGAGAATTAGAAGTGCTGTAGCTGTGATAGCAATGTTTGAAAGCACTTCCTAGTTGGCCTGGCTTCTTTTTACTGCTCTGATATCCAAGTCAGCTTACTGAAAATTCATCAGAACAGCTCAACATTGCATTCTGCACAGCATGGATAAATGAAACAATATCAAGATAAAGCTTTACAAATCATGCCCACATACAGTTTCACATATGTAAGTCAATACTTTAAAAAAAAAAAGTACATAAACCTGAAGAAATGTGGTGGGAGAAGTGTTCAGCAGCTATTGTAGTTTCCTGTCGCTTTTTTTCATTACAGATTGAGGTATGGTGTTGCCTAAACTTGTGCCAAGACACAGCAAGAGGAAGTGAATGAGAGCAAGAATGTTTAAGTGTTGAGTTTTAAGAGAGCTTTTAACCAATCAAACAGAAATACCAGTGTAGAAAGACTGGTAGAGACTTCTTTAGAGTCTTTTTCAACCTCATCAGCTAACAGAGGAGACACATCTGCAATGAGGTGAAAAAATGACAGTTGGTCATCTAGGAAATTTTCTGAAATACTCAAATCAGGATATGTAAAAAACAGTTTTCTCAGATACTTTTGTTTGCCATTTTCATATATTTTTCCATCTCCAGAGTTTTTGCACACCAGAATAGAGGTTACTATTACCATTTGAATTTTTGTTCCAAGTTTTCCAAATGTGCTATGGCAAAAAGTGTCCAGTTCATGCTTCAAATCCACACTGATACTGTAACGTTGTTTGTCACTCCAATGACTTCTTTAATCACTGATCCCGAAGCAACATCCAAATTATTCAACCCCAAAGTCAGAAAAGATAAACTGAAACATAAGAGACCAAACATAGACCATTTCCTGGATTTATTCTTTTGATGCTAGAGAATACTGTCTGAGAGAAATAGTTTCTTCTGATTGGGATTCCAATTCCCTCAGCAAGTAATAAAATAAATAAAAACCCCAAAATACTAGAAAATATAACAGGCAACAACATCCAGACTGTGACTGTGCAGTATCTGCAGTATATATTTAAGACAGTTCAATTTAATGTTTTAGCTATTGCCAGGCAACAAGGTTATCCAGTTCTAGTGGAATAGGATAACCAGTACATAACTCTTGACACTTCTCTACAAGGAAATATGAGTTCAGCTACATTTGAACACCATGATAACTTTGGAAATATGAAAGGTGAATAGAAATTATTAATTTTCTTTTGAAATTTCTGGTTTCACCAGCACTGTGCGGATTTTCAAAGTACTTATTTTGAGAGAACAAAAAGGGCTTCTGTGGGAATATGCTAACATTTGAATGAAACTTTACCTGTAATAAGGACATGGAAGAAGTTAGAAAAATAAACAGTTCATTGAAATATTTGAGACTGGTCATGGGATCTGAACTAGAAATAAGAGAAATCGGAACTTTGCAGCTTTTGAACAGTATGAATCACATTTCAAGAAAGAAAATACTACTCATAGTCACACACCAGCTTGTGAGTGATCCTGGAATTTACTTCAGAGAAAACTGACTTTAGGACAGTACTGTTGCTTCTTGTTCCAGTACTGACTGTAGATTGTAGTACATTCCCGTTGTAGAAAAAAAGCTGACAATACTCATCATAGCTGTTATTTTCAAACCAGCAGGGAACCTGTTGGGATTTTAAAAAACCTAACCTGGTAGCTTCATAGGCTTATCCACTAGACTTCATTAATACAAGCAGGAACTTTCTTCCTACAGAGACTTGTCAGGAAATAGTTGGGAGTCTAGTATACTCAATATTTGTCTTTCTAACCAAGAAAACAAATTCTAATGTGAACTGTTCTTTTGCCTGTTACCAAATGGCTATATAAACTTGGGAATATACATATTTACCATTCCAGCTAAATGGGAAATATATGGTTATTTGATCTTCCACTGGACACTGAAATTTACGTGTATTCCATGGATGAGCAAACTTGACCAGAGTTGACAGCTATTTCTGTCCTTTCACTCTCTTAGATTTTACATCAAGATTATAACTGAGGTAGTGGTTGTTTGCAATATTGCTTTAGACAATTACAAGGTTTGAAGAAACAGCCCCATTGACATTGCTGCTATTTCTGCTTCTGCGTTACTTCACTTCCTTCCTACACTCTAACAGTCACAAGCACCATCTTACAGCCAGATCTCGATCTAGACTTCTTATCCGAATGGACAAAATGGAGAGAAAAAAGCACTGGGCTGCACATGATTTTACAGGGGTTAGGGGCTGAAGGGGCAGGGAAGACACACGGGTCTGTCTCTTGTGCGTGTGGGGGGTGGGCGTGTGTGCGCGCTAGCAGCTGATGCTGACAGAAGAGTTCCTCCGACAGGAATAATCGCCGCCTCGCTCAGCTCAGCCGCATCTTCAGTCATAGTTGCAACTTGTTTTTCCCAGGCTGTCCTGCACATTGGCCAGCGGCAAGGCCATGTGTGTGTTGCAGCTGCCTCACTGTGCTTACACACAGAATAAGCTCTTAGGAAGTATAAAAGACGGATGAGGTGCTATGAAGGCAGAAGTAGCAGTCCAGATAATTTTGCGGGAATGCACTCTGTTCTGTCCTCATAATGTACTGACTTCCTTAAAACTACAGATTACTTGAGACACAAGCCTGCACATAGTTCCCTGGTTCCCTAGGGAAAGGCTCTGAGGTCTGAACCGAGTGTTCAAAGTAGGAGTTGAAGCAAGACAAAATTAGAAGGGACAGCCAGCATCAGCGGGTTGCATACCTTGCCAACACCGGCAACACCTTTACAATTTCTTTTTTAAGCTAATACCAGAACCCACCGGCATAAAGCTGCACCACTCCCACCCCGACACGTGCAGCCACCGCCACCCCAGCCGGGCCGCAGCGGCGCCGCAGCCCTGCCCCGCCCTCCGCGGTACCGCCCCGTGGGCCGCGCGTTCGCTCGGC
>VZSE01011898.1:195103-280325 GCA_013398275.1 Promerops cafer
TTGTTTTAAAAGTCAGTTCAGAGAGTTGCTAAATTTCAAAGCAATGCTTTGAAAGTTAATCTTGCAACTTGCTACACTGGTGTGCTTAGTGGAGTCATAAAATTTGGTGTGATCTGCTCCAGGGGATCTTGGAGGCTTTGTACTTTGACACACACAGATTGCTTGAAATACTTAATATATAAACAAGATATATATACTTGTACATGTATGTATGCAGGCCTATGTTTAACGTAGTGCCTTTTTAATTGTGGAGAGGATGGGAAAGTTGACAAAAGTCAGCTTATAGTATCAGTAACTGAGCAGGTTCCTTATATCAAGCGTGATATACTACTCAAAGTATTGTTGTCAGTGATGGTTTTGTAAAGAAAGACAAAATTCACCACTTAGTACGACTGGAAACTTTAGCAGAACTATTAAATAGCAGATCTAGTCAGTGTAAAGCTTGTGTCATCCCCATATCCAAATGCTTTCTATAGTGCTTGTACTCATTTAAAGCATGCATATAAATAAACAAGTGTGTATAAATAATGTCCATTTAGAAGAGTAATAGAAAAATAGTTTTCTTTTATCAACCTTTCCTCCAGTGACTGCTCTCTGATACAGGCAAAAGCTTGATAGCTTCGCCTGCCATGTGCATTTTGCCCATTTCAATCACATTTAAAATCTCTCAATCTGTCTTCAGATGTCCCTAGCCTTCAAAGAGATCATAATGGTAATTCTTACCTGTTAGATTTCTAGCTAAAACCATAAAAGGCTTTGTGTTTGTTTGTTTGTTTGTTTGGGGGTTTTTAAAATTGTGCTTGATTTACACCTGGGGAGATGTTAACTCTTGCAGTGACATTTTCTTGTTTTCCTCCGTGCAACCCTTGCCCTCCACCTGTAGCTTCCTCATCATCTTCAGTGCTACACTGGTAAAATAAAGAACCCCTAAAACTAATGTTAGTCTCTACTGCAACTGTGCTTCTTTTTGGGCCTGCTCATAAATTAACCCATGGGCTGCATTGTAAGTGATCTCTCACGCTTCTTTTCTCTGCTAGATCCACACAGGTTTACAACACCAGATAATTTGGCCATGCCAGCCCAGCTGTCTGCCCCTGGATGAGAAACTTCTCCCAGAGCTACTTCAAGAGGCAGGATACGTTACTCACATGGTGGGGAAGTGGCATTTGGGGATGTACAGAAAAGAATGCCTTCCAACCCACAGAGGATTTGACACTTACTTTGGTAATGGTTTGATTTAATATGGGCAATAAATGCAGTGTTAAACAGGATGAGAAACTGCCCCATTCTTGTAACAACAGCAGATTTACTGTTGATTTATAAGTAAAGCAATTCCTGGGTATGCATATTTCCACGGTATTACTGCTTAAAAAATGATAATGCCTTAAATGTATGCTCAAGCTTTACAACTTACAGTAAGTAAGGTACAGAAAGTATCAGCATTACTGTGTGGCTCCAAGTAAGGTATTTCTCTCTTACCATTTTCCCTCACCTCTCCCTCCTTCCCAGAGTTAACTTTTTGCTCCAAATTCTCTGTCTCCTACCTACAGCAGCACAGGGAAATTGGGAATGGGGGTTACAGCCAGTTTGTGTAGCTTTGGTTTTCCAGAACTAGTAGTGAGATGGTGTGAAAGCCTCTATAAAGTAGTATCCAAAACCTCACAAGTTATGAAATGAAACTCTCAGAGTAAACAATAGATTGTCCACGTGTGAGTGCATTACTTGCAGAGCAGCTTGTAGCTACCCATTGTTTATTGTTCCAAGTGTGGTTTGTGCTCCTGTCCCAGTACTGATTCCACATTTATTAGTTTTGCACAAGTGTCACAGATGTTACGTGACTTGGGCTGTCTGATGTGCATCCCATTCTGCACAGCACTGAGCTCAAAGAGGTCCATCTCCACTTGGTTCTTTTTAAGACACTTTCCTTGAACGATGAATTTCTAAATAGTTCATTTCAATGCAGAAGCCTGTGTTGCTCTTGTCTAACCTGAGGTTTAAATGAAGAGTGTGACTGTGCTATGCATGTGCCTTTTATAAACTATGTTCATCCAAACATGAGGTGGGAAAAAGTGTTCACTTAGATAGTTTACTTCTTTTCATTATTCAGGGAGCTCAGGGCCATGGTTTCACAACTGAATTAAGCTAATATTTCTGGATTGGAATATAATGGCTCATTGCTTAAACACTTGTGCTTTCTCCTGTCCCTTCAAAGGAGGTTGGGATCTTTTTGATAGCATAGGTGTAGATAGGCTACTGTTCCCTGTGAAATCTCACCCTGGGACTGAGCAGGCTTTTAATGCAGGAGCCTGAGGACAGGCTGGCTCTGGGTATGGTATTTGGGTGCCAATGTGACATTAGTTTTCAGAGGATATAGTGGTTCAATATCCTGCAACGTTCATGTGATTCCAGTAGGCATCGATTGTGATTGGGGTGTTTGATTCTGTGACACACTTGATGCAGTCTCCCCCAGTGGGCATTCAAAATGGAAAAAATGCAACATGTGCCTCTGAGTACATTGATGTAAGCGGTCTGCCTATAAAATCACTTTATCTTTTGAAATAGTACCCATTTTTCGTCCTAAAATTATAGTAGACATTTATATTGTATTTAGGATAATTTATTTTTTTTTTCTGTACATTTGTTTTTGCAGAAATTACTAGCAACAGCTGCCGAAAAAAAAAGTTCAAGTAAATTTCTTCTGTCTTGGATTTTGTCCCAAGTTCTTTTTTTGCAGAACATAAGAGTGTATTTTTTTCAGGTTCATCCATTTTTTCAGGATATTGGGGGAGAAATCTAAAATCTAATTTCAAATGTTATTTTTGAGATTCAAGTGATTTTGAGAGGTTTTATTTGTCACTGCTAAAACACAAGGGCTCTCCATGCCTAACAGGCTAGCCCCAGGTAGGAGCAAATCTATACATGTAGAATTTTTTCTTAATTCCTTTTGGATATCTCTAAATGATAGTGTCTTTTCTTCACCAGCTGGTGTCAGCAGTGGATCAGAAATTACATTACAGCAGACATAAAAGATGATTCATGCTTGGGTGTTTTTGAATAAATGAGTTAAAAAATTCCAAACTTTCCAACAGAGGTTGAAGCCTTACATCAAAATACAAACATAGAAATCATACCACCAAAAATCAGACTAGTTCATGGCTAGATCCCTGCCTCGGCTCTCACTGCATTAGTTTAATGCTCATGGATATCGAAGTATAAATAGGAAGTCATTGAACTGCTTTCAAAATATGTAATATCTTTTGAAATTTCTACTTGCATTAGCAATGAAAAGCCTATGAGGTATTAAATGTGGAGCTACTTAGATGTGTCAGGAGTGTCACCGTAGGTGGTCCAGGGTTGAATTAGTGTTTTAGCTCAGAACCACTAATGTTTTGACATTTATGTTTGACTTTTTTTCTCCTCCTGATGTATGTGTTTATGTGACATGATGTTGGCCTGCTCATTTGGCATCTTTTCCTGTTCTAGGCTATCTCCTGGGCAGTGAGGATTATTATACTCATGACCGCTGTGTCCTCATCAAAGCAAAGAATGTGACGCGCTGTGCTCTGGACCTTCGAGATGGAGAAGAAGTTGCAACTGGATTTAAAAATACGTACTCCACAAATTTATTCACAGAAAGAGCTATTGATCTTATAGCCAATCACAAAACTGAGAAGGTACAGCCAACAGCTGCTACTCTGATAACTTCAGCATTAAAGAATTTCTTTTTAAATGTTGATGAAATATTAATAGAGAGAGCTGTGTTTGAGCTGTAATTCAGGGCTATTCAGTAGGTGCATAGAGCTAAATATGAGAAGTAGCACTGGAAAAACTCATCTGCTGCCAAAATTAGCTTTGTCTGCATGGTCCTGGCCTTCTCCATTTCTACTATTATAATAGAATTAATACATTTTTAGAAATGGTTTAGCAAGTAGTTTGTGCTTCTAAAAAGAGAAGGGAAGCTTAAGGTGAGAAGTTTAATAGAAAGAAATTGTTAACAATTATGTTATGAAGAAAAGATACACCTGATGTTTTTCCACAGCTTTTTGAAAGTAATTTTTCAAGCTTTCTTAGTTTATGTGCAGGGATTAGAAGATGTAGAAGCTGTAGAAGAAATCGGAAGACACTACCTGCACTGTTGATAAATCAGGTCTGCTTTTGCTGCAGTAACTTTTGCAGTTCGTACTTTATGTTCAACTAATTTCCATTCCATCCCTTCCACCCCAGCCCCTCTTTCTCTATGTTGCCTTTCAGTCTGTGCATGAACCTCTCGAAGTCCCTGAAGAATACTTGAAACCATATTCTTCCATAAAAGATGTAAAGAGGCGCCATTATGCAGGAATGGTGACTCTTATGGATGAAGCGGTAGGAAATCTTACTGATGCTCTGAAAACACATGGTCTTTGGGACAACACTGTTTTTGTTTTCTCTACTGGTAAGTTACTTCAAGTACTCCTTCAGTAATAACTTTGCTACAGTGTCTAACAAGCTGAGGACAGAGACATCTGGCCCCTCTGTCTTTCCTCTGGATATTTTGTAATGACAGAAGCGTGATGAAAGTTGAGCAGGATTTTAAGTGAAACAATGGTTTCTCTCCCTTCTGTTGGGACTTTCTCAAGCTTTACAGAAACAGCTTTGAAGTAGTGTCTGTGCAAATGGGGGATGCTCCTGGTGGTGTAAAAATACCTTTGTAAAATCTAGGGAGTGCAGTGGGGTTAGAAGCATCCTACTTGACACTGCAGTTACCGAGGATCTGTCAGAATTGAATCCGTACTGAGAGCTGTCTACAAATTTATTTCTTATGAGGCAGTCTGTCCTGTCTGTGAATTGCCATGTGTTGCTTGAAGCACAAACAGCCAGACAGCAAGAAGTTTGAGGCCAAAACTGTTTCTTTCCCTCACTTTAGGGTGACATGTAGTTTTTGTCTTTCTGGAAGTATTTCACTGGCATCTTACTCCCATGAAACAAAGGTCTGTTAATAAAACAGCTGAAAATAAGATGAGCAGTCTAGTCAGCCAAATTACAATCTAAGTTTTTGTATGTACAGGCACATGATCTGGTTTCTAGATTATTAGAATAATGTAAATAATACATTGCAAAGCAGTCTCCTTTGTTTCCAAATTAAGAATGAAACAGAACCTTTTTGAAATACAGCTGCTTGGCTGGGTTTCAGGAACGTATTTGCTCTTGTTTGGTTGGAAGTGGGAAGTAGCCTTTCAATGCACACAGTTGTCCTTTTGTCCACACTTTACATATTAGGGCTGTCAAAATGGCAAATTAATTTTCTGTGAACACTTCAAATACAACTGAAACAACTAAAACAAACATACAAGCAAAACAAAACAAAAAAACAACGAAAGTTTGATGAAAATGCACTTACATGTTTTGAATTTAGCACTATAGCACTCAGAATCTTGGAATTTTGTTTTCAGTCCAAACCTGTTTGCCTTATGATGTTCCATTTGTGTCCTGGTTTTGGCTCTAGCAGGGTTTGATAACTCTTCCGTGCCTGTTTCTGTTTGCAATGTTTTTATATTTAGAACTGAAGGTAAGCAAAGGCATATGGAAAACTATACCAGTATTTATTCCATATGGAAAAAATCCAGTCTTTGCTGATGGGGCTTGGTAGAGTTATTTCAGTAGTGTTTGTTCAGTACATTGTGGGATAAAACTGAATGCATCTGCGCTAGAATTACAAGGTATGAGTGAATTAAAAAGACAAATTTGTTTTTTTCATTTATGAAGCATTTATTTTTCTGAACGGTGACAGTCTACCTTGTTTTTTAACAGTGATTATTTTGCAATCAGTTGCAGGTATATTTCAACAAGTGTCAAACAATCAGGAGAATCAAGTGTCTACCCTATCTAATGGGATTTATTTTGAGTTAATTGACAGTTAAAACTTCCAGGAGTTAAATTTAATATGATTAAAATGTATGGAAATTTGACTTAAGTGAGGCAGGACAGGGGCCAGTGATTTGGCTTTTTTCAGTGTTCTCTCTTTACTTCACGCAGTTATTCTTTACAGGCACAAAACATTGCATGCAATAAGGACCCAGTTTCAAGAACCAAGTGTTATAACCACAAAACATTTTAAGAAGACCAAAAAAGGGAAAAAAGTGTCAAATTATTTGGTTTTTCTATATTTTGTTTAGTGCTTTTGCAGGTGGTGTGTTTCAGAATGGGCGTTAGAACATGGTTGAAAAGAAACATGTAAGGGTCTGCAGCTGAGCATCTCGTGGAGGGAGCTGTGCTGTGTCAGATCTCCCTGCACGGCTTCCAGGACCTTTGGAACGGAGAGTCCTGGTGTGCACTGGTAGCTACAGTATGAGCATGTGATTATAGTATGATTCACCTTCAGCTCTGGAGGACATGTGTGCTGGAAGAAGTGCCTCTCCCTGCCCCAAGTGCTGTTCTGGCACTGGGAGACCCTCTTTTTGCTGGGACACAGCAGGGGACACAAACTTTTCTTTATGATCAAGAACTCTCTCCGAGAAACTTCTTCCCATTTTGTGAGATTAAGAATCAGTTTAAGAGTTTCAATGAAGACTGCAAGGATGAATCTAGGGAATGATAAAGTTTATCCATAAGTTTAATAAGCAATGTTAAAGACACAAAATCATCATACTTGCCCAGAGGATTTGGGGGTGCTGGTGGCTGAGAGGCTGGACATGACCCAGCCATGGGCACTCACAGCCAGAGAGCCAAACGTGTCCGGGGCTGCATCCAGAGCAGCGTGGGCAGCAGGGCCAGGGAGGGGATTCTGCCCCTCTGCTCTGCTCTGCTCTGCTCTGGTGAGACCCCACCTGCAGTGCTGCATCAGCTCTGGGGTCACAGCACAGGAAGGACATGGACCTGCTGGAGTGAGTCCAGGGCAGGGCCACAGAAATTATCAGAGGGATGGAGCACCTTCATGATTAGGACAGAGAGTTGGGGTTGTTCAGCCAGGAGAAGAGAAGGCTCTGAAGATGCCTTACTGCAGCCTTTCAGTACTTAAAGTAGGCTTATAAAAAATATGAGGACAGAGTTTTTAACAGGACCTGTTGCAATAGGACAAGGGGTGATGGTTTTAAACTGAAGTAGAACAGATTCAGACTAGATATAAGGAAGATATTTTTCATAATGAGGCTGGTGAAACACTGGAGCAGGTTGCACAGAGAGGTGGTGGATGTCCCATCCCTGGAAAGGTTCAAGGTCAGGTTGGATGGGGCGCTAAATAATCTGATCTAGTCAAAGAAGTCTGCTCATTTTAGCAGGGTTGGACTAGATGACTTTTAAAGGTCCTTTCAAATCCAAACCATTCTATGAGAAAAGCACTCTGTTTTGTTAGCTGTGTGGTTTGATAAAGGTGTTGTTGAAAGTCTGTAGGGGAAAAAGAAGGTCCTACTTTTATGGTACATTTTACTAGATTCATTACTATTTCCTTTTTAGTTGACGCCAAAATTCACACTTCCAAGTTTGTATCTCTCCATGCTTTAAAAGTCCTGCCCAAAGAATAATTTACAGGTGGTCATTTCATATTTTGTACTATAGCAAGTAACATTGCAACAAACATAGTCTTCTGACTACTTCCTTGTGAAGTGTTGACCTCAAACTGTAGCTCTCTTTTTAGCGGGTACATGTTTAAAAACCATAGAATATGATGTAATCTTTGATCTTGTGGTAGGTTTTTTTTTTTTTTATTATACTCTTTCATGTTTCTTCCTATTTGTTATGGCTCAAGAGGGATTGCCTTGAAAACATGCCAGTTGACAAATGGAAATACTGCACATTTTGAAAGAGTCTTGTGAAATGTGTAGAGGAACTTCAGTTCCTCATCAAAGTGGCCCTGATGGAGATACCAGGATAAAAATATAACTTCATTTTATTTGGTCATTAGCAAAGTCTGACTCCATCAGTATGTCCTGTAAATCAAACCTCTGGCGTCTTTTTGAACAGATAGATAGTCTATTTCTACAAGTAAATAAGAAAAGGGTGAGCAGGTTCAATTGTATGTGGTGTTATATTTGTGTATCAAGTAGTAGCTTCAAAAGTCTTGACTGGTTTGATATGAAACCGAATTTGCTTTTATGGAGCATTTTTTACAGTGCAGATACAAGTAAGTCTGTGCTAACAAAATCATTGATGAAAATGAAATAATTGCTTGTTTAAACAAAACAGATGAAAATGAATGCAGCAGTGGTGGGTACCCATGGCCTTTTGTCCACTTGAAACCAAAGAGAATGAGAGATAGGGCATATTTTTCCTTTTAGCAGTCATAGGACACTGTATCTACCAATGTCCCTGAAGAGAGCCTCAATTTAAAATAATGGTCATAAAAAGCATTAAAATGCTACAAATTTGGCTCACAACTATTAGCATGGGCTTAAAGTCAAAATTTTGCTTCAAATACAGGACTGTGAGTGGAGGTAAGAAATGGGGATTTGCTGTGAATACGATGTGATTATAGTTTCTGCCAGGTATTACAAAAAATTTTGGTGTAAACTTGCCAGCATTAAAGCAAAGGAATATGACCCCTAATTTCAGTTCTGTATTAAAGCTGCTATCCTTTGCTTTATTTAACTTTCAGGTTTTTGTTATACTAAAACACTGTGGAGCAACACTCCTTTCTTCCAGTATTTCTTGCTGTTTTTGAATGTGGATTAGCACTGTAATGCCCAGTAGTTGCCATAAGAGGGCTTTGAAAAGCAAAACACGTGGAACTTTTCAAGCCTTGGTTTACATTGCTAAGAGGAAACCACATAAATCGTTTCCATAATGGAGCATGTGACAGTGATGACTGTTTTCTCTCCAAAAGACGTTCTTTTTATCATTGTGGAATTATGATTAATAAGAGCACAGATTGTTTTGGACATACTTACTGATGTTTATACAGTCTCTATCTTACCCCTAGATTTTTTTTCTCACAAAATTTCATATTACTCTTCTTGTTTTCTTTTTTTTTTTTTTCCTTTCTCTTTAATTCCAGCCCGCATATTGTGGCTTTTGGCTAATGAAATACTGAGATTTTCTTTTTCCTATTTGCCGTGCCTTCTTTGAGACTATGAATCTGACTTTCACTGATTCCTTAAGGGCATTTTTTTATCTTCTTGATATCTTTGTTCAAAAATGAACTCCTGCTCCTTCACTTTTGCTTATAAGGGACTTCAGAGAGCCTTCTAATTGCAGATTGGCCAAGCCGACTGACTAGAGCAGTTATTCTCTCTCTGTGATGTCTGAGTTGCTAATTTTGAAGGTTGTGCTCCCAGATTTTTTTATTGCAGACCTGAAGACATGTTTTAATTGGTCTTTCAGAGATTTCTGAGAGTTTTGGTGTGTTTTCACTGAGGAAGATGCCTGGTCATCTATTGCCTGAGCATCTGCTGCTTCCTGAGTGGAAATAGGCACAGGTGCCTTAGCTGCAAGCACCTTCAATCACACTAGTTATTTGAGTTCATCTATTCCCAAATATTATATTTTTGTTTCTTGTTTATTTAATCTTATTTTTATATGGGCAAAGGTTCTGACAGATCCCTCTACTTGCATTGGTTAGAATTGTTACATGTCAGTGACAGTGAAAGGTGCATGTGGTTGGTGTTTTGTATTCCATTGCTGGCTTCTATTTTTGTTTTCA
The DNA here is from genome assembly GCA_013398275.1 of Promerops cafer. NCBI lineage: Eukaryota > Metazoa > Chordata > Aves > Passeriformes > Nectariniidae > Promerops > Promerops cafer. The sequence goes on from VZSE01011898.1 coordinate 204,714, forward strand.
GGCTTTTTCTATGGTAAAGGATGAGTGATAATTTAGAAATTAAAAAAGCATTCTCTGTCATGTAGTGCAGAGAATAATAATAATGAGACTACATTTTTAAGAATATGTTATCAAAGGTGGAAATGTTATGGTGGGAATGGATTTAAAATCAATTCTGAAAGATGTTGATAGATAATATATTGACTCCCTTCTCCCCTCCCCTTTTAAAATCCTATGAAAACCCAGAATGTTTTGTAGGAAATGTTTGTTTATCTTCTGTTCCATCTAGCATTAATCCCTCCGCACCCACCCAGTTTTTTCCATGCAAACCTATCACTCCAAAGCCAAGTTCCTGAACAGGCAGTAACCTTGTGCCAGAGATATTAGCTTCTTTTTTGTCTTCATGGTTAAAAACGCCATCATAAGTTGAATCTTGAATTTTATTTCCTGTTTTTAGCGAATGCTACTGCTTGAAGTTCATTTGTAAATGAAACTTCAAGTGAATTCTGCCCAGAATTTTGCAAACAGGCCAGTTTTGTGTAAGGCTTTGACTTAAGCATGTTAATAACTATGCTATTAATTTTTTCCTTAGAATGAGATGAATGCTGAAAACAGCTTATTTTGCGTATTAACAATAATGTTTAATAATTTCCCACAGCTCCCAAAAGGTTGCCTTAAACTATGATTATTATTAAACTATACTAGTTTTGTTTTCCATAATAGTGTTTGAGAAGCTCTTATTCTTTGTGTCAGAATTTTCTACACCCAAAAAGAGGTCAAGTTCACTTCTCCTTTCAGTGGGACAAATCTGCTGTTTTCCTGACAGTGTCTTGTCTAACTTGCTCACTGCAGACATATGAATGGTTTGTCAGGTTACTCCTGTTGGTTTGGGGTTAAAATTTCCTTCTGTGTTTCTGTCATGTCTAGTGGTGGTACGTGCAGGTGTAGACCTTGACACAGCAGGGTCTGTAACTACTGACACCTGTTCAATTACTGAGACTGCTCACAGTGAAAGCACTTGACTGGAACTGTGTGCTAGGATTGCTGCTATCATGAAAGCTGCACTAAGAAGCAAAAAAAAAAAAAAAGAAAAAAAAAAAAAAAAAAAAATTCCAGTGGAATGGAAAAGGGTATTGTTCATGCAGCTTTTGTAGGGCTAAGCCTGTAACTGGTGGAAGCTTGTGTACATCAATTTCTTTTCCCATGAGATAATTTTTTCTTTTCCCCCAGTTTTGGAAAAGTTAGGAGAATAAAGAGACAGTTTTGGTGAGTTGCAAAAAACCATAGAGGTTGATTTATATGAGCACAGCTTGATAAAAGTTACTCTGTAAATACTCAGTAAAGTTGTTCAGCAAATGGTGCTCTGATGCTGGAAAGGTATTGTACTCCCTTGAAGGAAAATAAAAACCCCTATGGTTGTATTTAAATCACAACAAGAATTACATTAGCAGAATTTTATATTAGAAGGTGTAGTTTTCTATTGTCCCTCTAACTGAAAGGCTTTCAATAGTGCTTCCGTCACACATACACAAATAAATCTGTATCAAGCACTGGAAATACAATAATTTGTCAGCACACTGAAGAAAAAGTGGCATTTCTGCCATTGAACATTGAACCTTCAAGGTTGTTCTTCCCACTGTGAGTAAACAACATCAGACTGAAGTACACGATAGATGTTTTTTCATCCACTGGTCTTACAAATGATTTTGGTTCATTTTTTTGGAAATACGTGTTTCATATGAGTCATCAGAGGGAGCGTGATTGCTCTTCTCTCATACTTGCAGCATGACTGAAAAATGCAGCTACACATGGATCTTTCATATGCAATGTGGGGAAGCAGGGAAGAACATGAGTTCAAATTAAGGGCAAAGTTATTCTCCAATTCATGCTGCGAGTCTCCTATCCACAGTGTAGATCTCTGTTGTGTATTCTGTACTTTTTTTTTTTTTAATGAAACCTCAATGGGAGTTCTGCACTTGGAACATGTACAGAGTAAGCATTATTTATGCTGTGAAGATCAGAGGGGAGAAATTTTCCCCAAATGTGGTCCTTTACTAGTATTATTGACAGTGCTCTCTGTTTAACTGTGACTCACAACCATGAGCTTAGATCACAAAAAGGGCTCTGAAGTCCTGTTCTATGACCTAGACTTTCAGCAAGAATGTTGGAGGTCAAAAATGAGATGCATATACAGAGCTGTGCATTGATGCTGTCTAATGTTTGCTCATATTGTGTCTGGCACTAGAAAGTGCTATTTAATTCCCTTTCACGTATGCAATATTCACACAAAAAGCTAAAAGAAGCCCAACCAAACCAAGCACTAGCTGCCTGATGGTTTTGTTGATATTGGCACCTGATTGTGGTTTTCATTCAGAATTGTGTACGACTATTAGGCATGAAGACAGGTAACACTTGCCTCCTGCTTATATACATCACTTAATTTTTAAATAACATAATACACATTAAATGATACGTGGTAGTATCATGTCTGCTAAATACTTGTGAGGGTTTTAAAGCGATTGTTGAATCGCTCTTGCTTGTGGTTCCCATTCTTTGCTCTTTACTAATGTGAGCTATTTACTGCCTCTGTAATTTCAGTAGTGTTTAAAACAAAATCGTACAAATTCTAGATTTGCATTATGGAATAGAGGTGTCAACACTTAATGTAAACGAAACTGTGGGGGTTTGGCTCTTCTGTAGTCTCCCTGTCAGAAATAGGCAACAGGAGGAAAGGCATAGAAATAGGGGTTTTGTCCAACTTTCTATCTTTTTCACTTGTCTGAGGTTGATTGCATGTTACACCTTTTTTTTTGTTTTTAGTTGCAAACTTCAGAAATCTGATTTGTAGAAATATTGAAGGTAGTGTGAGTCATTTTGTTGACATGCTCTGTTTTCAACAGTACCAAGACACTAACATTGTTAAAATTACTTTTTAAATTCTGTAAGTTACACATGAAATAATTTTGTAGTTAACTTTTAATATAGTTTCCAGTTCTGCTTCAGCTGGTTGGACCCACACACTGACCTCCATGTGGTTCTGATTAAATTTAAGGACACGATTGCTCCTAAAGCCCCAGCCCTTCAAAGGAGCATCAGATACATAACATGTAGGAAATGTTTACAGAGTTCAACTCTGGACGAAGTGAATATGCCATCTTATTTCTGCCCTCCTTTTCTGTATTTGTTGTGCTCATTATTGCTTAGTTGTGAATTAAGTTGCTAGTATTCAAGGCTGAGTTGCATTTGATTTTTAAAGCGCAGTATTACAATATCAGAGAGAAAAATAACAATCTCAGTATTGGAAAACAAAGCCAGAATTGCATGGAGGAGAGAAAGAAGCAACCTCTTCTGTTGTCCAGTTTAGTGGCTCATACTCTTTGGGAACAGTGAGACAAAGATGGTTGAAAAACCTGTTCTAAATCATCCATTGTTAAGGGATCCATTTATAAGGGATCCATCAATCCATTCATCCTCTGTTAAGGGAATTTTTCTGCCTGGCTGACAGTGGTACAGGGGTAGGATTGCTTTAGATGCTGTAAGATTGAGGATTAGAAGTGTGTTTTTGTTGTTGCTGTTTGATGCCATGATGATTTTGCTTTTTCATATACTTTTTCATATCCCCCTTTCATATATTCTTTTATGCAGCTTTATGTATCCCAAGTGCTTTTAGCCCACATACTTGTAATTCCCTGAGCTTGATAACTAGCTTAGACCCAAAGTTCTGTTAAGCCAAGAGACTAAACATCTTGGAAACATCGTAGTTAGGGTGTCAGAGAGTCCCAGAGCCAAGGTCCTCTCCAGAACACATCCTGTAAACTAAGATAGACCCATGCAGGGGGGGCATTCCTTACGAGGGGGCTTCTCCTGAGCCTCCCATTGGGAAACCTGTGATAGATATGCTAATATGTAAGATCTATAATTGTATACACGATCCATTGTGGGGGTCTTTTGTGGGTTCGGTGCACCAGTCCGGGTGGGCACTTCTGCAGGGTGCTCCTGCCTGGAACAAAGGATCTTTAATAAACACCGAGGTAAAATCCCTTTTTCCCCTCTAACCGTGTTCGGCTTTTAATTCTAAGCCCAGGTAAAGGCATCAGTTTAGACCTTGTAAAATCTCTTAATGCTTTAGCACAGCAAGAGAAGGGGGAAAAAGTCCCAAACTCATGAGAGTTTGAGTTTCTTTTTAAACTTTGATCATTCTGAGCTTACATGTTGCACAGTGGAAATGTATCAGAAGTGTGAGGAGAGGAAAGGAGGAAATTTGTTTTTTGGAATTAAGGAATTTGATCTTGCTCATTTTACTGGGATCTAGTGAGTAGGAGTTTCTGTCCATTTCCCTGACTGCCCATCTTAGGTATCCAAATCATGACATATCTTTCATTTCCTCTGGAAAAGAAAGAGAGTGTCTTCTAATCGGACTCTAGGAGTGTGCCCCTGCAGGGAGCAGAGGCATCTTCAACTAGATCAGGTTGTTCAGAGCCTCGTCTCCAGTCTGGCCTTGAATGTTTCCACAGATGGGACATCCACCACCTCTCTGGGCAACCTGTCCCAGTGTTCCATCAGCGTCATAATAAAAAATGTCTTCCTTATATCGAATCTAAATCTACCCTCTTTTAGTTTTAAAATCATCACCCCTTGTCTTGTCACAACAGACCGTGGTTAAATGTCTGTCCCCATCTTTCTTACAAACCTCCATAAAGTACTGGAAGGTGCTATAAAGTTTCCATGGAGCCTTCTCTTCAGAGTGAATAATCCCAACTCTTTAGGTCTGTCCTCACAGGAGAAGTGCTCTAGCCCTCTGATCATCTTGGTGGTCTCCTCTGGACTCACTCTGGACTCAGCAGGTCCATGTCCTTCCTGTGCTGATGCAGCACTGCAGGTGTGGTCTCACCACAGAATCCCCTCCTTGGCCCTGCTGCCCACGCTGCTCTGGATGCAGCCCAGGACACGTTTGTCTCTCTGGCTGTGAGTGCCCATGGCTGGGTCATGTGCAGCCTCTCAGCCACCAGCACCCACAAGTCCTTCTGGGCAGGACTGCTAAGATCTGTCCATCCCCCAGCCTGGTACCAGGATTGCTCTGACCCAGGTGCAGCACCTTGAACTTAGACTTGTTGAACCTTGTAAGTTCAGTGATGAGTGGTGTCCCTCAGGCATGTCAGCCACCCCACTCAGCTGGGTGTTCTCTGCAGATTTGCCAAGGGTGCACTTGGTCCCACTGTCTGTGTCATTGGTGAAGATATTCATCAGTGCTGGTCCCCATACAGACCCCGAGGGACACCACTCATCACTGATCTATGTCCAGACACTGAGAGATTGACTGGTTCTCTGAATGTGACCATCCAGCCAATTCATCATGCTGTGAGCGGCCCACTCATCAAATCTATCCCTCCAATTTGGAGAGGAGGATGTTTTGGTGGACTGTGTCAAAGGCTTTACAGAAGTCCAGATAAAGGACATCTGTAACTCTTCCCTTGTCCACTGATGTAGTCAATTTGTTTTAGAAGGTCATTGGGCTGATCAGACAGGACTTGCCCTTCCTGCAGCCATCCTGGCTATCCCTAATCACCTGCCTGTCCTCCATGTGCCATAGCACAGCCTCTAGTAGGATCTGTTCCATCATCTTCCCAGGCACAGAGGTGGGGCTGACAGGTCAGTAGTTCCCAGGATTGTCCTTTCTACCCTCCTTAAAAATGGGTACCATGTTTCCCTTTTCCTGTCACCTGGAACTTGCCCTGATGACTGCCATGACTTTTAAATATCATGGAGAGTGGATTGGCAACACTATCAGTTTCAGGACTCTGGGATGCATTTTGTCGAGTCCTGTAGATTTATGTAAATTCCTCAGGCAGTCATGAACCTCATCTTCTCTTACAGTTGCTTCCTTTCTTGTGGTCCCTCCACTCGCGAGGCGTGAGAAAAGAGGCTGTCAGTGATGCTGAGGCAAAGAAGTTGTTGTACACCTCAGTCTTCTCATTCTTTCTTACCAGTTTGTCAATCATCTCTGTTGTGGGGTACACTTCCCCTGACCTTCCTATCCTGGCTGTAAAGCCCTTGTTACTCTTTGCATCCCTTACCAGAGCTCCAGCCATACCTTGATACGTGCCTTGGACTGCATCCCTATACTCTTCCCAGAATACCTGTTCACACTTCCACACTGTGGAGTGCACTGCCTGTGCATTTTCTTCTTGCCCTTAGTTTTACCAGTAGATTGACTCTGCCATTGCCTTCTTTCCCTGATTTCTTATGCCAGGGGTTCAGGAGCTTTTGCCCTCTATGTCCTTAAAGATCTGTCAGCTCTGTTCTGCTCTCTTGTCCTCAAGGGCACTTTCTCAGGGGGTCCAATTGACTAGCTTCTTGAAGAGCTGGAAGTTTGCTTCCTTAAAATTCAGGATCCTGTCTTCACTCTTTACCTGACCTGTATCTCTCTGGACTGAAAACTCTACCAGTACATTATATTATAGAAAGCCATTCAAAATTATCAAAATGTAATTTCTTAGTTTTTTACAATTTTTTATTTCAGTATTTTTTCAGTAATTGCTTCAGAGAGCTAAAGCAAATTTTGCTATTTTATATACATACATTTTTAGGTTTCCTTTGTAACTGATAAATATTGTTTGAAACAACCCAGAACCATCTGACACAAAGCTTTAGTATTTATTTAGAAATATTGCTTCTCCAAGGGGCTTACTTTGTCAATCAGTGACAGCTCTATAGAAATACAGGGAAAATCAATCATTGATTCACTTGGGAAAGAAGCATGCGATGTTGTCTGGTCTGGGTTAAGAATTTGGAACAAGTTGCAGGTGTTGTAAGATGGCCTTAGTCAAATGAGTAGTATCTGAAAAAGGTTATTTGAATCCCTGCTGAGATGTTTTGGATCTCTTTTCCTTCCCTGCTTTTTCTTTTTTTTCATATATGTCCCTTTAAACGATGTATTCGTTAGTACATCTGTTTCATATATTTATGAATATTCCAGAACTAAAGTATTCTCTTAGGCTAAATTCTACAGAAGAATCTAAGAACTTCCAAATAAAAGCTCTGCACAACTGTTTTTTCTTTCACTTTCCATTATTTCATGTTATTCTTATACATAGAATATAGTGGATCAATATTTGTGGGCAATATAACTTTAGTGTGCATTAAAAGAGTGAGATTTTCACTCTCTGCCTTAATTAATGGGAGAGTAAAACCAGCAGAATTTACTTAGATGGTCAGAATATAGACGTCCTGAATGCAGAGGAAGCCATGCATTTTACAGATTTTTGAGTTAAAAATACCAGAAGAAACACTGAAATCCATGAGCATGTTAGTTATTAGGCAGTGGATGCTAAAATTTGGCCACGGGTAAGTGTATCAGATCATGTAAATGTCTGATGTGAAAATGGCTTGGAGAACTCTTGCTGCAGCGTTCACTGCAGTTTTTTTCCTCTCTCGGTCCTAACACTGAAACTAACAAGCTGATTTCCCCTCCTTTTGGAAGGTTCCTTGTTCAGTTTTTTCAGTTCCTTACAGCTTGGTGTTAATCATTTCTCTGTTTTCTCTAAACATCTTTATGCCTTTTTGAAATCTCTGTGTTTCTAGACACCTTTGCATGCCTCCTATGACTGGAGTATCTGTCTCTTACAATACAGCATCTATCTTTACATTTCTCTTTAAGCAGGAAGAAACATCCCCACTTTTATCTGAACTTTGAGCACTGCTGCCGTGTGGAATGCTGCCTGTGCTTGCTCTTACATTTGACCTCCAATTGTTTTTTCTCAAGTTAAAATACAGCCAGAGCTTTGTGTACATTGAAGTGAGCTGACCCTGAATTCTGTATTAAGATTCCAGAGCAGCTTGAACTGGTTGGGAAGAATCAGAAGTCTGCAGCAGTAATTTCACTTATATTTTAGAATAAATGGCTTCAACCTACAACACGTAAAACCAAGTAATGCAGCAAATGTAGTGCAGGCTTTTCATTACTGACTTCTTGTCTTGTAGATGATCTCCATGTTTAGGCTATGCAAAAGATTGTTACTGATCACTGCAGAGAACAGGATGTAATGCAGCACTGTACTGCTTCTGATAACTTGCAAGAGTATACTTTATCAAATCAACAATGAAATAGCATATGGTATGCAGAACTTAATGAGAGTTTTAATAGTTGTATCTCTTCAAGTCTGCTTTAAGTCTACTTTCTATTTGCACTGAAGCATTGTAACACATTTTACAATCAAATAAGCACTTGTTGCAATTGGTTATAAAGAAAGACATCCTCTGCATTGTTTTTTCTTTTGTTACGTCCAAATTTTTTCAACAATATTCTTCTGTTACTTGTGGGGGGTCAAAAAACAAAAGGTACATTCCCTTACTTTCTAACATTGTACATAATTGCAGTTCTGACTGCAGAGGATATGAATTGATATCTGCCTACTTGAATGTATCATACATTCTGCTGCCATCAAGCTGTGTTCCAGTGATTTCAAAGGATTGAAAAAGCAAAGCCTTTGTTTAAAACAATTTAATAGTTAGATTTTACTGGCCACAAATGGTTTGCATTGACTAGGAGAGAGAAACTATCGCTGACCATCCATTACACGACATTAGAAAATCAAAGGTACCAGAAAGAATACAACGGCAAAAAAACCCCAACAACAACGACAACAACAACAAAAAACCTAAAAGGAAAAATGCATGCCTCAGGTGGAAGGATAGCTGTGTAGACAGTGATGCTGATGTGTGGGGCTAAGGTTAGGGGCTTTTTCTGCCCACAGGTGCCTCCTTTCACAGGCAATTGCCCTTGAGGTCTCTCAGCTGCTCAGGGCCTGCATGTGGCTTCTTGTGATTCTCTTCAAGTACCTTGGGTACCTTGAGCATTTTAAATAGCTACAGTGGTTTTGATTTATTAATCTAGATAATTTTGACAAAACTGTGTGAAGAGTAAGCATATTTACAATCCTATCAGACTTTTTTAGGGATTGTTGACCTCCTGTGTGATCTGAGAGGTTTTAATTACCTCTGTTCTTTAAATTAGTTTAGTCAGAGCCTTCCTGCAGCCTAAGGCAAACAAGGAGATAGGCTTTGGGAAAACATGGACCTGAAGACCTTGCCTAATTTAATGGGTCACGTATTCCATAATCCCGAGATAAATCTCAAGTAGGATTTAGTAAAACTCCCCTGCTAAAGTGGGAGTAGATGGAAAATGTGACTTATGGACTCACTAACATATTAGTCAGGTAGTGATTACTCATGAGGGCAGAAGTCCTTTGCGAGGAAGATAAAACTGCAGCTGTAAATGTGGAGATTAGGGGAGCTCACCACTTGAGATGTCACCATCACCTCTAGTCACCCCTCGTTTGCAGTGACCTACCCCTATGGCTTAGTACTTCTTAATGCAGGGCTGGACTAAGCAGGCTGAGGAAGGATCATGTAGGTTTGATCAATGATATAAAAGAGATGATAAATTCTGACTGTTGGTGGCATCAGGGATGTCAAGCAATAGTGGAGAAATGAATTTGGCAAGCATAGGTTGAATCACAAAGCAGATGTGTTTTATGGCTTTAATATCACTGCATTAGATAAGATTTGCAGAGAAAAGAAGGCAAGATGTCCTCTGAAAATGATAGGATTAGCCTATTTCTGAAGTATGAGTGTACTGTGAATCATTTGACCAAGCAGGGCTAAAGATCTGTTTATTATGAATTATTGTCTTTGAGCAGAGGAATCTGTTAGTGCATTTTGGATTTTTCTGCTTCTTTCCCACTTTCGGGAATGGAAAAGGAAAAAAATTACCCTGTAAAGGATAGAGTTTCCAGAGTAAATGTTCTAGGGAATGATCATTAGGCACAAACCCATTAAAACTATAATGCCCACAAAGAGCAAAATATCCAATTTGACTATTCCTATGAATTCTACAGTTGTTTCTGTTGTGCATATGAACAACTCCCCTTAAAAATCTCTGAGAGTTATAGGGTATATTTGAGGACTGAATGTGGTCTGTACAGCTAGATGTTGCCAAGAGGAGAGATTTCACAACTTCAGGATTCAGGAAATATGATCTAAAGTGGCAAAAAGTTCAAGGATGATGATATTGGAGAAAGGTTGGATCTTGCCAAGAGGAAATTGCTGGTGACCTTACTGAACTAGCATGGTGCAGGCAGATTGAAGAGATTCAAACATGGGAGTAATTAAAGAGGGCATGTTTTTCATGTAGCTGGGGGGAAAAAAATCACAAAGTTGGAATAAAATAATCATTAATAAGTTAAAAATTTTGAATTAAATGTTCCTTCTTGTCACTCACTTGAATGTAGCATTGATGTGACAAAATGAAGGAGAGGAGAGTATTGGGCACAACTGTAAATGCTAGGGTCTTTTTTGGTTTTTGGATAACATAGGTTCAGTTTTGTCCAGCTTAACTTCTTTTTTTTTAGATTCAGTAGTATATTATTCAGCCATTGTTACTTGTAAGGAAGCAAAGATATTAAAGAAAGGAATAGCAAGCAAAACATATTCTGAATCACTCATTCAGCAAATAGGTTGCCTGCCATTTCCCTGCCTGGAAAACATAATCCATTGCTGAAGAACGGATTTATGGAAACTGGTTAAAAATACTACTTCAATCATTAGAGGAAACAGATATTATTTATGTAAACTTCCATTACTCTCCATTTCTTGTGTTTCTCTATCACTACGTTAACTTATAAAATAACCCCTTTCCTCCCCTGCCATCTTGGTTGCATTTAGCAGAAGTTGAAGTGGCTGTTGAGAGAGCCTTAGACAATGCTATATGAGACTGTTGCATTTCCACCTTGTTCAGTTAATTTACCTGTTTCTTTTCATCACAATCTCTCAGAGAATGACACAGCCTACAGCAAGTAAAACAGTTACAACTGATCACAAAACAATTAGCCTTTTTCATCCCCTCTGTAAAACCAGTGTTATAAAGAATGTTATTTTCTTCACTCTTTGGAGTAAAGAGTTTCAGGTTTTGTGGTTTATGGGCTTGGTGTGAGAATTAGCTTATGGACACATGCTTCTTCCTAAGGTGCATGCTGCACTTTTAAAAAATGTCCCCTGTGGTAAGTAATAACTAAAGACTTTTGTTTCTTTTTTATATGTTTTTGCCAGCAGGTATGTGTTTCTTTCTGGTAATGAACTCAGTCAATATATTCTGGGTATAGCTAGGGCCCCAAGAGATCAAGAACTCAAACAAAAGTGATGTAAAAAACAGATGTAAATCTGTCCAATGGCCGGAATCAAGTCATCGTTTGCACAGTGTAAAACCAATGCATGTGTCTAAACTTAAGAAGAAAAAAAAGACATCTGGCTTATAGAAGGTGAAATGTAAAAGTGGTAGACACACAGGAGGGGTTGGGTTACTACTGAATGACTAAGGATCAGCTGTAATACTCCTTACATGAAGCAGTGGCCTTGCCACTCCTGCTTTTGGGAATGGACTTCTAAATTCCTTGCACTGAGGTTTCTGCTGTTCCTGGGCTGATTGGAGAGTTTCATCATGGGGCAATTTTCCCTGTCTGCAGAAGGTGGTGTTGGAGGATGCCCATCTGCACCACCTTCCTGTATACAAGCTGGGTTGTACTGTGTGCAGCCCTGTTCTTCCTCTCCAGCCTTTCTCCCAAAACCTTTCCCAGCTGTATCCTCATGTGCTAAACTGCTTAAATTAACTCCAGATTGCTCTGTTTATTGTGTGCCAGAGGAGTGACAGAAGGCAATCAGAGCAGCTTCCTCTCAAATAAATCCAAGAAAGAGGGGGTACAGGATATTAGGATGGAAAATATAGGTTCTGGGAAGAACCCTGAGGCTTTAATGCCTGTGTATTAGATTAGATCTCTGCTGTTTGCATTTTAATTCTAAGTTTTGGCAGCTTCGTATCCCTGGAAGTAGGATTTTGGGTTGTTTTTATTTTTTTGGTTTTCTTTTTTCTTTTTAAAAGAAAACAAAAAGGTTGTTTGGTCAAAGTAGTAATTTCTTCTCTCCCCCTCAAATGACCTGGGAGAAAAGTGAAATAATGCTCCCCTAAGCTTATCAGCCTCCTTGTAGGCCATGTGCACCTCAGTGCCTCTGCTTCATGTGAAGTCAGTGACCTCTTTTCTTGTATATGGCTCTGATCAGCAATAAATGTAAAACTAGTTTTCCACCAGCTCCTGTCTTCACAGTTGGGATAGCATCCTCTTTTCTAACCTTGCAGCCTAAAATACAAATGTAGCAGGTCTGAGGTCAGATCTTTCCCTATGTCTGAAGGTTTTGGTTTTGGCTGGTCGCTGCTTATAATGAGTATCTCTAAGCACAGTAACAGCAGCCCTACTTCCTTCTTCTTTTCTTCCAAAAGCTGCTATAAATATACCTCCCAATTAGATCTATAATATTATTTGATAATAGCACTAGGCTTGCTCTAAGAGAGTCACAGTGCTTCCAGAAGTAGAGGAGGAAACCCAAATGTATGCAAAATAAACTTCTGAATGCTTTTCTGAATAAAAACACCTAGGTGCTGCCAGCTCTTGGACAGTCTCTGCACTTAGAAAATTTAATGTGTAAAACTCAGTGCTTCCCAGCATACTTTTGGTCATATGTCAGCCTTATCCTGTCCTCCTTTTATTATTGTCTGTCTACCATATGGACATATCTCTTCTGCTTGGTAGGGAGGGATGGGGGATGCGCTTGGAAACTAAACATCCTTCTGAGTTACAACAGTTATTTATTTTAAATGCAATGAGGGAGCATATAGGAGAGATTCTGTTCCATTTAGCAAAGAGAAACCACCTTAGTTTCACTGTTATCTTCACAAAGCTATTAATGTATTAATCAGAAGCGAGAAACTGTAATGGGAGTTATTATTGACCACATTTCTTCTTCAAACTTCTTATGCATGTATTTCATGCTAGGTTTCATATAGTTGATGGCTTTAGGATGTTAGCAGCCTTTAGTTTCAGGAGTAGCAGAAGTGTAAAAAGTCTTTTTCTCCTAATTTTGAAGATGCTTTAATTTGATAACGTTGAAATACCCTGCGTTATAGAATAAATTGAAGTTGTTTTTTTCTTCTGGTCTGTGCTCACTTTAAAAATATTGTGTGGCTTTAGACAAGGCTTTCAAACAGAACTTGGCATGGTTTACATATCAGACAGATGTGTGCTAGATCAGCTTACTGCAGGGGCCCTTGAGGAGAAATCAAAGAGTATGGGAGTTTTCTATTGCAACTTCAGAGAAATTAATAAATTCAAAAAAGACTAGGAGCTAAAGTACAGGTGGAAAACAGAAAAAAAGAGCTGGGGCATGCCGATTTTGAATTTGAAAAGTACTGTCGGTACATAGGGACTATTTGGCAAGTTTTTTGTAACTGTTTTCAGGAAAAAGGAGACCTGGGTGTTGGTAGTCAGGAGCCAGAAATTATATACTAGATCATTAAAGACTCTAATGGTTGGTTAAAGTTATCAGGAGTACATGATAAACAAATACTGAATTGATTCATGATACCTAATTGAATTTATATAATGCTAGATACTTAAAGTTTTCTTTTTTCTTCACCCTTGCAGATCTATTATTTAGAATTATTTATTTGGGCTGTGTTCTGAATAGGATAGAAAAGTGTTTTTCATAGTCAAAGATTTTCTTGGCACACAGCACTTCATTGCACTTGATTTCTCTTGCCTTTTTGGGGGTTTTTTTTTGACTGATTCCTAATCAGTCAAATCCTAAATGTTCGTTGGTTATTTCTTGTTCTGTGGGTATATGAATTATATACATACAGATGTATTAAACTTTTGGATAGCTATTTTAAAAAATGAATAGAGGTATCCTGGAAGTATTTAAATTCGTAAACCTCATTAACATAAAACATTTAACATGTTTAATTTTGTGTGTGTGTGTGATATCAAGCATTTTCAGTCTTCTCTAACTTATTGCTAAAATTTATTTATGCAGAATTTGTTGTGCTCTGAGGCATACAGAGAAAAACAGTTCAGAAATACTTACTCTATTGGATTGCTGTGCTGAAAGAGTACTTATTTTTCATAAGATTGTTATTTTTCTTGTAGGAATTAATTAATTACTATTTTATTTTCTAAAGTTATTGTCATAAAGATTTTCCATATCACTCCTTGTTCTACAAATGCCAAAACCCGTTGTTAAACTTACCTTGAGAACTAAGATTATTAGTATAATCTTTTACTTAAAATTACAGTTCTGATACTGTAATCAAGGTTGTATAATATGTATCACGAATTTAAACACACTCATATCATCTCAGCAGAATGGAAGGTGTAGAATAAATAGAAGTTAAAGACAGTTTATGTAAATCATGAGTATGTTTGTGAAGTATTCCTACTGTCTGACTCAAGTAGTCAGAAAGAGTGATTTTTTTTTCCCCTTGTAAGGAGACTCATAGGTAGCTCTTTATTATTTGAACTAAGAAAATGCAAACTGAAGAGAAATGCTGGAGTGAAAACTGCTTAATAACACCAGCAAACACAGTCCTGGATGAATCTTTGGAGAAATTCCAGGAAGCCCTCTCGGAAGAGCTTGTCTAGAACAATTTGCCAGGCACGTCAACAGGACTGTGGGGTGTAGCTCAGTTGTGGTTGAAAGGAGAATGCAGCAACCTGAGTGGTCACAAGGGAGACAAAAAAAGTATGCTCTGCTAGGAAGAAAAATAAAGTTCACTTTTCTGTAGTGTAATTGAAACAAGGCCTGGTCTGTTCGAACAAAATAGGTAGCTGTACAAAAAGATACATTGTTTCTTTTGGGGAAAAAAATGCCAAACGTTTTAATGTACTATTTACCATTTTTAATCTACTCATTTAAGCCCTATCTAAGACTTGACAAAAAAGCCAGCAAGGAATATCTTTAGATGACTAATTTCTGGCCTCTTTGCAGAGAAAATGGAACCTCTATTCTAAACCATTAATGTGAGGCAGGATTGTGATCAAGAGCATGTGCAGGCAGTAGAAGTCACAGGGGGAAGTCACTTTGTCCACATGTCCACATGGTGGAGAAGCTAGGGTGTCACCTGTACTGTATTTAGGTGGTCTTTGGAAACTCTTATTATAGTGTTTTGCCCACTGTCCAAAAAATAAAACATAAAAGTCTCTTTATAGCTTTTTTAATAAGTTTTTCATTCCACTGCATAGACAATAATGGATTTTTTTTTTTTTTTTTTAATGCAAACAACTGGGGGAGATTAGGCTTGCGTTATTAGAGAGCTGGCTTTACACAGTATTACAGTACTTGTTTCCATTTGATTTCTTCTCCTAAAAACAACTTTCAAGCCCATTGATCAGTCTAAACTGAATTTCTCAGAGAAGTGATCTCCGATGCTTAAAGTTTTAACAAATCTATTGATGCTGTTAATATTGCCCCTGAGTTCAGTAACTACTGTGGATTTTTCTTGGCAATGAATGCATGGAGGCAAGAGATATTTATGATCCTGGGACATCCTCCTGACATTTGTCAGAGTTTGTTCTTAAATCAACACTTATACCTTTTTTGGTTTTACTGTCTAATGAGGTACAAATCCCAAATGAAGCTTTCCCCACAGTTGTGAGCATCTATTTCCAATGGTTATCTTCACAGTGCAAAGCAGACTGTTGCTTCAGTTCTAGGGTAATTTTGTAAGAAAGTGAGTCCATGCAAACACTTGAATCCGTGCTTTATTAATTATTGCTTCCAGAATTGTTTTACTGCTGTTTTTTATTGTCCATCTCTTCCTTAAAGAAGTCTTAGTCATTAAACTGCTTACTAGTTACATGCATCCCACATCACTGTATATATACACTGTGCTAGTCAAAAATGTTTGGCAGCTGGCAACTCTTCAGAGAAGTATTTGGGAGAAACAGAAGGGCCTCTCTGTTTGTTTTGTTTATTGATTCCCTTAAAAACTCCTGCAAAACATCTCTTGCAGTTTAGAAATTACAGATTTAGCAAATTAAACTCTTTCTCATGTATGTGACAATGAATATTAATTACAAAAGCAGATGTTTGTGAGAAGAACATTTGCCTTCATTTTTAAAGTTGTATTGTATATTCAAGACACACAAGCTTTACTTTGCATCTATTTTTCTTATGTTGAAAGGTTTTTATTAAGTATATCTTTTAAATAACCCTTCCTCTTCTTTATTTTTCATAAGAGAACCACAGTAGTTCAAAAGGCAATCACCTGCGTTTTAAGAATAGGTTATATTCTCTGTTTTTCTGTGTCGAAAATATGTCCTATTTTCACCCAAATTGTTCTGGGATGGAGGTACTTTGTGACATATTTTTGTTGTTTCCACTTGTTCCATCAAAGTGGGTGTTGATTCAGCTTTGATGGAATCTACCTTTTAAAGTAGCCAGGATGCTTCCATTGCTCTCCTTTATTCTCTTGTTTTGTCATTTACCCAGCATATTTGCTGGGTAAAAAAAAACGCTGTGCATTTTTTCATTGTTGGTGGTGGCACCTGCTACAAATCCTGTTTCAGCCCATTCTTGTATTAGTGAGACTGTCTCTTCCCACTAGTCTCCTTTGTAGCCACAAATTTCACCTTGTAGAGGAAAATTCTGTGAGAATGGAAAAAAAGCATCCAGGTACCCCCCTCATTAAAATAATACATAATAAGAGTGATTAATGCTGTGAGAAATAACGGTAGCTAAACATCTCTCAAAGCAAGCCAAGCCAAGCAAGGAATAAAGCTCTTTAAAAATGTGTGATGCTTCCATTCAAGAAAGCAAACAAAGCTGCATAAATTGGCTAGATAATGCTTATGCCAAGCAGCATAATTTCTAGATACAGCCTTATTCTCTCCCCTTTCATCCTTTCTTTAGGGGCAAGAGCTGGTTAGTTTTAAAGTTTTTTAATACCCCTAGTGTGTTGTGGGTACTGCTGTAGTCTGAATTACGTAGATATAATTGCAAAAATTATTCTTACAGATAAGAAACATGCACTCACTACATTTTCCACACTATTTCAGAATTTTTAATGAAAATCATATTTGAGGTTTCTTTCCAGCAAAGAGATAATGAAGTATCATGCCTGGGGGAGGCTTTTGTTTTCAGATGAAGTAGCAAGGCTGAAACATTAATATTAAGCAATCTTACAGATCAAGGCCACGAGGTGTAGGTAGCTTGATTCCAAAAGCTTTGCTCTGGAGACTGTCTTCTGACATAAGATAGGATAAGCCATGGAGAGAAACAGTTACAAAAATGTACGGTAAATAGTTCAGAAAATATTGTTTTGAAATTGATTTAGAGCTGGATATGAAGCCAGTGTAGAACATGAAGGAACAATGATTCCATTTGTCTCACACCTAAGGGGATTTTAAGTGTGTGTTTTAAACTACTCTGAGTTTCTGCTTGGACTTTGGAATTTGTTCCATGTTTGAGATACTTGGGTAAAATAGCATAAGGAGTTAGTAAGGAATAACCTATCTGGGAGAAAATGAGAATGGTTGTGCTTCCACAAATTAAGGATCTGTCTATCCAGGCACCCCCTCACTATGGCAATTCTTGGTGGCACATGTCTAGGAAACTTTTGTGAAAACTTGCAAATCTTCAGCAGTTTGTGGCTGAAGAAACTCCTGTGGCTGAGGTGATACATTTTCATATAGGAACTATATACTTTTTTCAGCTTTAACTTCTTCAGTGGCTTTCTGAACCCATGCAAGTTTTTTAGCGTCAGTATATACATCCACAGCTCTTGATTTAGAAGAAATGTACCTGACCACACACATACACAGCTGGTGCCCATCTTGTCTCCTGCTGTCCAGATGTACTCCTGGAGGTAAAACCAGGACCAGACAGCAGTTACAGTCCTGAGTGGACTTTCTGTCAGGTCCGTACTCCATGCAGTCAGTGGCTTCTTGTTTATTCCCTCTCTCCCTTTATTATTTAGTGGTTAGCTTAATATTTTATTGATGCAGATCCCATTAGGGTCTTTCATTGTTATGTAACCAACTCCTCTTTAACAAATTGTGGGTATTTGAAGTCCTCAGACTGTGTGGAAGGTGTTGCTTACATGCAAGCTGCTAGTGACACATCAATTATGTTCTGCCTATCTAGAAAGGAAACAGACCTTAATAATCAAAACAGAAACCATCCTTTTCCCTCCTTCAACACTTTCTTGGTAACTCAGTCAAGAAATTACACAGGAAGGACCACTTGAACATAAATTCTCAGGGAAGGAAAAAGTAATGTTCTAGCAATGTGAGAATGAGAAGTCAAATGAGGGGGATGAGCCTTGTTCCATAGGTCAGATTTTTTTCATTTGCATATCGGATCAGCTATCAAAACATGATTTTTCCCCTTTTTCTTTTAAACTTGATGTACTATGTCTGAATGCTGATACAAGACACAAGTTTTTTAAGGATGTATGTTAGATAGACTCCTTGTATCAGGGAAGTTAATGCGTAGTGAGACTGGCAGAATGTGAATATTTTTACAGAAAGCAAGGAAAAAGTAAATATCATAAAGATTTGACTGTAACCTGAGAAGTGCACACTTCTCTCTCACTATTCTTCAGAAATACCACCTACTTCTATAATTTCCTTGCTACTTCATTGCTGATAATCAGGAATTAGAAAAACTCTCCTGTGCTGCTATTGAACCAATATGAACAGTGTGCAGTCTGTGATACAAAGGAGATATGTAAAATGTTTAAGTTCTGATGCCTCTGTATGTCCAAACTGTGCTCTAATACAGTGTGGATAAGCTGCTTTTTATTCTAAGGTCACCAAAGGTGAAAAGCTACTGAAAACTCTATTCCATGAGTATCTTTGACAGGAATTCCTGTTTACATTATGAGTAGAAGGAATTGTTGAAACTGATTGTCGTGGTTTGACATAGCTTTTTTGAATTTTTGTTGTAACCAGCAACTGCTTTAAGTTCTCAGAGCTCAACACTGTTGTGTGAGAAATAATGGTAGAGCTCTTGATTAATTTCTTTGTAATCCAAAAATGCAGGAACATGGGCAACCCAACTGGAAGAGGACATTTAACCCTTTTCAAATAATTGGTTCTTTGCCCAGTGCTTCATTTAGCATAGGCTTCTACCTTTCAAAGTCTTCACAGATATCTGTGATTTATTCCTTTCTAGAACAAAAGTGGTCTCCTGTGTGTGGCAGAAAGATGTGGGGGTTTACATTGATCCCTAATTAAACACAGAATAACAGAGTAAGATAAGTTGGAAGGGACTTGGAAGGGACCCACAGAGACCATTGAGTCCAACCCCTGGCCCTGCACAGGACCATCCCCCAGGATCACACCATGTGCCCAAGAGTATGTCCAAATGCTTCTTGAACTCTTGTCAACCAGAAAGATAATTTTGTTCTGGTTACAGTGAGGTTCCTTTGTAAGGTGTTGGACTTCTTGTTTCTTCCCTCAAATCCATGTTTTTTAATCAGAAAATACAATAGGAACCTGTCAAATTGCACTGAATGTCAGTTCAGCAATTACTATTTGAAATAATTTTAACCTCATTAAAATAGAGGAAAATTATACTTAACAGAATTGCCAGCAATGACTCTTCTGAGAGCATTACAGTAGGTTTGAACAAGAACAACTGTATAACAGTACTGAAAGTGAATTCAAAGAATCATTACTGTTAACTTCAGGGATCTGGATTTTATCCTAAGCATTGAAGCTTGGTCAGAGTGAGTTAAAAAGAAAAGCATACCATGAGCCATCTCTAATAGATATTTCCGTAGTCGTGGTGATTCAGCTTTTTCTCTGACCATGTTATATGTTATTCTCACCAAACAATAAATTCAATTTCTGAATCACTTCAGTTACGTTAACTAGTTTCAATTCATTTTTTTAGGGCTGTCTCATTCTGCCTGTTTTGTCTAACCTTATACGTCAGTGTGGCTGCCTAAAAATCTGCAAAAAATCTGCTTTTAAACTAGGTGTGCGAGTATTGTCCTGAGACTGAAATAACAGGTTTCCATTTTAAGCATATTATACTGCTTTGGAAACCAGTGTATTTTGAGTACTAACAATGGCATTGATAGCAACTCTTCTTGCCGTCTTTAAATTAGTTGTAGCTACATTTTTGAAGTCTGGTTCTGAAAGCTTTGGATACTTAATGGTTTTTTGAATCATAGTCAGAAGTCGTGCTTAGCACACAAATTACTGTCTTCTAGTATGGTGTAATTTCTACCTAATGATAACTTTTCATTGATGTAATTTGTACGTGTTAAAATGTACATACGTTTGTTACTTGGCCCTGAATGTTTGACATTAAATGGATACCTAACAGCAGTATGCAAATACTCGCATGACACACCTGTATTGTGAAAATATTTTTTCAAATGGATGAATAGATGTTGTGGGGAAGATTGTTCTGTTTCTTTCTCACCAAGAATTCTTTTTGTTTATTTGTTTTTCAGATAACGGAGGACAAACTTTAGCAGGGGGGAATAACTGGCCACTGAGAGGGAGAAAATGGACCCTCTGGGAAGGAGGAGTGAGAGCTGTAGGCTTTGTTGCAAGTCCTTTGCTGAAACAAAAAGGTGTAGAAAGTCATGAACTCATCCATATCTCTGACTGGCTGCCAACACTGGTGCACCTTGCTGGAGGACATACCAATGGCACTAAGCCTTTGGATGGCTTTGATGTTTGGAACACTATCAGGTAACTTTCATGTCAAATTAACAAGTCATCATCTGGTATGAGAAGAATTTAATCAGCCCAGAAAACAGAACTGGAATGGGGAGGGAAATATTACCTGTTCCTTTCCCTTAAAAAAGGGAAGTTATAAATGCAGTTAATTGTACTGTCTATGAGAGAATTATCCAGGTTGCAAATTAATCCTGGTTACAGATGCAAAGCCTCCATACAGCTTTAACTTGGTATTTTGAATTTTCAGTAAGAGCACAACAGCTCACAAGCATGGTATACTTCTTCAAGAACATTCTTTGATCCCAAAGTATGTTAACTGATTTTGTACAGCATGGAGTATAAGTTAGTAAATTTTATGGACCAAACCCTGCTCTCTACAGAGCTCAGTCAGTTGCCTCTGCAGTATGCATCTGGAATTGGACATATGGGAAATCTGTGCAGACATTAAACTCACTGAACATGGATTCCACTTTGATGGTTTGTTAGCTCAGTACAGGGCTTGTCAGGCTGGCTGACAGTGTAACCATTTGCATAGACCTGTGTCGTGCTGTCCAGTGTCTCAAAAAGCCTTTGAGATTGAGTACAAAAGTACCCCTGACGTGGTTCCTGAAGGTCGTGATGTTGTGACTGATTCAAGCAAGCTGAAATGCTCAAAAGCACGGTGCAGACGTGTTTCGATGACTGGAAAAAAAAGGCAGCATAGCTCCAGCTGGGTTATTTCAATGTTCTTTTATTCCACTAAAAAGTCCTCAAAACTAAGTTTCTGCAGAATTTGAAAGTGCTGTGACTAACCTTTAGTTTTGCAAAAATTGTGTTGGTTTAAATTCCTTTGTTTCTTTGTTTTCTGTGCTGTATGTAATGTATTCATAGATAGGGCTAAATCCTGTCTTCGTAGAAGTTATATTTATTTATGTAGGTCTTTGAATATAGTTTTAATTCACATACGAATAATTTAGGATGGAAAGTTTAATACTGCTAAAGTAGAATAAAAGGACTAACAATTTTATTTCCTACAAGCTATTCAGTTGAGGATTAGTGTTCTGTTTCTTCTGGTAGCCTTTGTTCTGTTTTTATAGTAGGTAGACTATTACTGTATCATGTGTGTTAACACCTTTGTCCCCCTTTTTTTTTTTTTTNTAGCATCCTAGACTGTGAGTTGCAAGAGATAAAAGCAATTCCTAAACAAGCATGAGCAGGAGTGCTGTCTGGGTTAGGGACTGAGATGAGAAATTGAGAGTTAGAGTTAGAGTAGGCAGATTTGAACCCACTTACCCATCCATGGATCCATCTATGTGGATCTTGGAGTGAAAAACAAAAAGCAAAACCAAACCCAACCCCCTACACCTCCCTAGAACTAAACCCTGTATCTTGAGTTCAGAATTGTTTTGTCTATACCTGTAGCATTACTTGTTTGAAGCTGGTAAGCATGATTTCATTCTTAGTGCTGCCTGTGTTTCTGAAGGGCTAAGGGGTGGTTTTCTGTAGTAGCTGGAGTTTATAGGAAGCTTATGGCCTTGTGCCCAGGTGTACTGTATGGCTCTCTTCCAAGTGGAAGAAGATAACGATATGTATAATTGAGGCCAGGGATCATTAACTGCCAGGAAGGAATGGAGACTCCCATCCCAGCCAGAAAAAGTGAAATGTTTTACTTGTCAGTGTTCCTGTGGGGAAACTTAGCATCAGCAAGATCCAGGGCACTCCTAAACCATAGACTTTTCTTCCAGATACCATTAGAATTCCTGCCTACTTCAGGTTCAGTTTCAACCATGTATTTTTGCAATGGATTGATCTTCTCAGATCAGGTTACTTCATCAGGAGAGTTGTTGGGAAGGATAGGTACAGCTGTGCCAGCACGCTGCTGACGTTTGCATTTCTCTCTTTGTAAAGGGAATGAATGCAATGTTTACTGGCACTGCCAGGGAGCAGGTGACTACCAGTGGTTTTGGGTGTGTCAAAGAGAGGGCCTCTGTCTGGACAGGTAACAAGTCAGGTTTTCTAACTGTTAGGCTATTCTTTGGTTGACCTTGCAGCCAAAATGTCAAATTTAGTTTGATTTCCCCATGTAATCAGGATAAATGAGTGTATTAAATTTCATGACCATAATTCAAAAGGTCACTTGAATATTGGATTGCAAACAGTGAAGGCACAGTGCCCTTTTGGTGATATCTGATGGAAAGTTCAAATATGTTGTTTTTCTGGGACCAAATGGCTCATAATGAGTGAAATTATAACTTGCTAAGGTTCTAACTCATTTGAAAAAAGAAAATAAATCGCTGTGTTACATCTATTTTTTTTCAGTACAGTCTAATATAAATAGATGCATAAGCTTCTTGTGATATTTTTGGGGGGGGAGGATACTTTAATCCTGAGCCTGCTGGTTCATATGTGTGTAATCAAAAGGAAAAAAATAATAAATTTGGAATCTTGATTTAGATATTCAAAAGAATATATGGGATGGTGCAGATACTCTTGGAAGTCAAAAAAATATTGAATCTATTTCAGTAACATCTGTCTATTAATGATCAGTATTTAAAAGATGGGTTCTTAATATGATATTTATGTAATACTAAAAAATATAACATAATAATTTATAATAAATCTTATACTACTGAAAATAACGATGTATAAATGTAATATACTATAAAAATATAAATATATATACAATACACAGAAAATTTTTAAATGCTGAGTATAAATTCTGAAGTTCTAGACCAAGATGAACTTTCTATCATGACTTTAAATTACTGGTAGTCCAAATTAGCAATCACATTAACATGACACCAATTAATACTAAGAATTGTAGTACAAAGAAGTGGTGACAGTCACATATATAGCCAAATGTTCCTTTCATACCTTGTCTACTTAATTCTGGCCTGAAGAACCAGAAGACAAATAACGATTAGGAGGAATTAGCAGGAAAAGATGATGTTCAGGAGCACATGTCTTGTAGACAAAAATACCTTATTTTGCATTCTTTTTGGTTACCTATACTCTTAAGTTTCTGTCCTGCAGTGCATGAAACTGAGGAAGCACAGAGTTTGTGATCTCACTGTTTGAACTCAGGTGAAAATTTGCATGGTACTGGGTAAATGGTACTTAAAAGCTCATTGACAGGGATTTTAACTCAAAAGCTTGTCTGCTCTTTTCAAATCCATCTGCTGACCCTTTCCTGTTCCAACACTGTATTAATGAAAGACTTAATAAAAGAGGAATGTGATTTTATTTAACATAGAAACTGAAATAGAGCAGGTTTTGCTCACACTCTCACAGCCAGACAGTCTTATTCACCAAGACGTGTGTGTGTCTAGGAAGTCTGCCCAGACAGACACAGGGGCAGAGGATTTCAAGGCATCCACCTGACATCCTGACACCGTGATATTTGTGGACACATAATGGGCCCAGCATCTGTTGCTGTGGTGCAAAGGTCCAGACAAGCCAGGTTTGAAGTCCTTCAAGCTTCTTCTCCTCCTTCTTGTGCTCTTCTTAGGTTAGAAACTGTGCACAGGTTCTAGTTATGCCTGTTTGTGTCCTTTTGATGCTGTATCTGTGTCCTGCACTACCTCTGTGAGTCCCCGAGGGCCAGCACTGCTTTGTCTCCAGATGTCCCTGTCCAGTGGAACTGGTCTCGATGTGCTGGGGCTTTGCTGATGTGCAAGCCTGGATTTTCATTAACACGGGCTGTTACAAGAGCCCTTTCACTGCTCTTGGGTTCATGATGTCTCCACACTCAGATTTGACCGGTCTTTCTCCATCCTTACCAATCTTGGAGTATTTTTCTGTGCAAAATTTTGTTGCAGGATACAATTAAACTAGTACTATGTCATTTTTATTTTCCTCCAAGTACATTTGAAATGAATTTTAACTTCCTCTTTGATGTCTGTAGCTTCTTTTTGAAAATAACTTAGCGTAGTATCATAGTGTCAACCCATTTTTGGATAATTGTCAGATTTTTCCAGTCTCAGGCACCAACGTTTTATAAAAGTTCATAAATAAATAATAAATCATAGTAGATTTCCCTTTTCTCTTGGCTTAGATTATCATGGGTAAGAATACAATATAGCTCTAAAACCATGTACAAATAATTTCTGAAAATACAGTGATAATATCACTGATATATTTACAAAAATAGCAGTTGAGAAAAGCAAGAACAATACTAAAATGCAACCAGTCAAGGAGTCTAAATTGTACTGCTTATTTCCAAGCAAGTATCATAAAAAGCAGTTGCATTTTTAAGAAACATCTGTTCTCCAGATGCTTACTACTCTACTGAAATAAATATCCTTGGCAAAGTAGTTTTAGTTTGGTTGATACTTTTTTTTTATACATCTTGATTTTCAGCACTGAATATCTAGTGTATCTGTGCTCAGAGAAAGTATTTTGTTTTGCATTAACAGAAAAATTGAATGGTAGACCACATGAAGCAGTATGATAGGCATTGAGAGATTCAGGATAAAATACAGTACAAATAACTATTATTTTGTCAAAGCTTATTATTAAGCAGAGAGTTTAAAGCTTTATTCATATATTTTGTAGAACAAGTTTCATTTTTATATTTTTATAATGTTGAAATGTCATAACTGATTTGATGTACTAAATGAAGTAAGATCAACTTGAATTCTTCTGTATGGAATGGGTACATTTGTTTTAGGAATCAAGCACCTCTTTAAAAAAAAATTAATTGTTGTGATATAAATTAAAACAGAGGAAAGAGCAGACTAAAGCTGAGAGTGTTTATTTCCAGAATATCTGAAATATAATCATTTTAAGAAAACATTAAAAATAAGACCCAGGGAAATATGACAAGGTTATAAAGGCTCAGATTTTGCTTAGCGACACTGAGAATGTTTTTGTGAAAGACATACTTACCCTGAAAAACCTTGGATTCCTATCCAAGGACACCTTCTGGCTGTTTAACAACAACAAGAGGGAAAAGATTGCATGTAGATCTTTGTTTGTGGTCACTAAGGAATAACAGGGCTTTCTGTATGTTTTAAGAACTTTGCAAATCAGAAGAATGAACTAGCTGATTCTCATACCAACATTGAAATTAGGCCACATGCTTTCATGAAGCTGTTCTTACATAGAGGACTGTTTTGAAAAACATCAGCTTTTAAATGCTTAATTAAACAATTAAGATATATCTTAATTATTCTACCATCTGACAGGGTAGAATAATAACCAGACAATATAAAGAGTTCCTTACGTTTAGGGGGAGGGATGACGTATTAGGATATTGAAGTCTAAAAATAAATATTCTAAAATTAGAGTATTGTAAGATATGGTTACAGAGGCAGTTACTAAAATACAAAGGCAGGTTTCCCTAGAGAATATTATTGCTTTGTTATTGTAGCTCTCCTGGCTAGACTATATTCCTGATGCAAAATACCCTTGCAGAACATCCGCCAAGGTGGATCTGTAGTTGAGTCTGTGTCTCTGTGGAGTTTTGTAAATGGAAAGGAGGGCAGAGTTAAGGCACTTCCAGGGAAATGGATTCTGTTACAGGCATAAATTTCCTATCTGTTGTCCCCAGAATGTTATTTCTGTTTTCCTGATGTCTTTTGCTGTGAGACAGGTGGTTTTTTCAACATACAGTGCCAAATACTTTGGCTATTGTTTTGTGATATATGCTAGTTATGAACACCCATGCTCTGTACAACAAGAATTACTGGAGTAACACTCAAACTGAAAAGTAGTGCTGTACCATATAATAGCTTTATGGAGCTTAATGCAGTGATGCCATAAGCTTCAGGGAGTAAATCTCATGATTACATATAAATCACATCCAAGGTACTAATATTAGGTACTGATAATTCTATCCCAGAACAAAAATGGGTTCAATAATAATGGCAACTGCTGCATGAAAAATATACATTAATACAAGTATAATCTTTATTTTTTGTGTTCTATCAGCTGTAATGTAAATAGCCATGTTTAGTATATAATATCCACTGTCCATGTTAAAATTTATAAAGGAAGTTACCTTCAGTCTGCTTGAACACTATGAATACACTTGGTATAATCATAGACTCATATGGAGCACTGCAGGTGGGGTCTCAGCAGAGCAGAGCAGAGGGACAGAATCCCCTCCCTGCCCCTGCTGGTCACTCAGCACTGTGTGAATACTGAGTGGCACTGTATGAATATTGAATCTATAAAGATGAGAAGTAAATAATTACTTAACTGTGCTGTATTGACTCTGGTGGAAGATACTGGATTACTTAGCATAACTCTGGTGGTTTCTTTCTTCTTAAATATTCTGGAAAATTTAGATACAGCTTAGAAATTGAAAGAAAACCTTCCCAGTTTTTGCAGTTATTGCAGAGTCAATCACAGGCTATAAATTTGAAACCTAGTTTAACTTTTGCTAGCTGGTTCTTGTTACTGTTACCTATGAACAGATGGTGAAAGGCACACTTGAAAACAGCTGTCAATGGAGAATATAGAGACAGAGTTTATTAAATCTAAGATGAAATTTGTTTAAATAAGACCAAGCATTCTTTAATTAAGAGTGTGACTACTATAGACACTGGGCAGGGGGAGGGGGGTGGTGCGCAATTAAACTTTAATCCACATTTTGGGAAAAACATTTTTGTGGCAGTTTCTATACATTGAATTACTAACACTGTAGCTTAACTAATGTAATTCCTCTGTATTAATTTCAATACTATATTACCTGAACACATTTAATCTTTTAGTTCTTCTTGATAGTTCTGTACTCACTCAAAATGGATCATCCAGAAATGGTTTTAGAAATGTAATAGGAAAATATTATTTTAAATTTTTGTTACTGAAAATGTTAAATTACAGGTAAATACTGTTTAATGATATATTCTATATATTAAAATAACTGTAATTTTTTATGTCTCCACTGAGGTTTATATTATGTGAGATTTTATTGTTAATGTCAAGAAGCTTAGTGGCCCTGGTTGAATTTTTGTGTCTTAAGCTAAGCTCCTTAATGGAAGAAAGAACTATTTAAATTATTTGGAAATTTCTGAAAGGATGTATTTAGATTCACTGTCAAATAATAAATTACTATTGCATCTTCATGTAGCCAAGGTTCTTTCTAATTATGTCTTCCTAGTCATGTTGCCCCTTATAAGGAGTAAATTTCATTTACTCAGTTTTTTT
Source organism: Promerops cafer (assembly GCA_013398275.1). Taxonomy (NCBI): domain Eukaryota; kingdom Metazoa; phylum Chordata; class Aves; order Passeriformes; family Nectariniidae; genus Promerops; species Promerops cafer. Next base: position 232,403 of record VZSE01011898.1, read on the forward strand.
TGGACTGAGATTTACTTAGCTAAGAAAAATTATGGGTAAGTTCAGAGGCTTATTCCCCACCATCTCTGTGTGCTGAATGGCTAGAAAAAGAAGGATGATTTTCTTTTTTAACACAACAATATTATAAGTATCTAAATAATCTTTGTGACCTCAATTAGAAATCAAAGGTGTTTTTTTTGTGGGATAGCAATGCCTGTGGTGTTTTTTGAGGCACCCAGCCATAAAGCTTCCAGCACTTGTTCAGGTATGCAGAGAGCACAGCAAGTGCTATGCCAGCTTATGCTGTGAAATTTGACTCTTAAAATTGATTGTTGTAAAACCCTGCTTAGGTAGGGCCAATTCTGTACTCAGTAAACCTGTGAATAATCTAAATAAACACCACTGAAGTTAGGGAAAACCTGTAGAGGCAAAAGTTGTTGCTGCTCAGCCAGAAAGGAGCATTCAGATTAAAGTTCATAGTAATCAATTTAAAGTTATGAGCTCACTCTCTATTAAGATGAAAAAAGGCCTTAAAATAAAGGATGCAGAATCCTAATGAGCTATAGGAGGTAATTAAAATTTCCTTTTGAAATCTCTCTTAGTGAAGGAAGACCTTCACCCAGAGTGGAACTGCTGCATAACATAGACCCCATGTTTGTGGATGACTTCCCATGTGAGTATGCTCAAGATTTTTTAAACATACAGTTTACCTTCTGAACTTTTCTTGTCTTCCATAAGTGAAGTATTTCTTCCAGGCGTAACAAAATACAGTACTTTTGCTTTTAAGTAAATAGCTTTAAAATACAGAAACATCGTCCCCTGGATGGTGTAAGTACTTCAACGTGATCAACATGAGCTTCCTATTTCAGAGAGCTCTGAAACACTGCTGAGTAATGAATAAAATACTTTGGGACATGGAAATGCTGAGGAGCAGCTGTGTGCCTGAGGTGCACAGTGAGGCACACGGCCAACAACCCCTTCCAAGCCCTCTCTCCAGAGTTCCAAATGAACTGCTCGCCCTAATGCATCTTGATACAACTGTATAATATGACCTTGCAAATGGAAAGCTTGAGTTTGTGAGCAGCGGAGAAGTTCCAAGCTGTGTGATTGTTTTTGTTCCATAATCCTGTGGGTTGGATTCTTAATGCCACAATCACATGAATTGGAGCTAAACTTTGCTAATTCTGTAGCTCTTTTTAAGCACCATCTGTTTTATGATTCAACATTACTAGTTTGCTAAGGACTACAAGCTTTTCAGGCAGACTTTTTTTTCATACAGAACGTTGGAACAGGTCCCTTCCAATGTTTTTATAGCATTTCTGTGTTTCATTATATAAAGAAGTAAATCCAGGCAGAGAAAAAGTAGTGCAATGGAGACAGTGATCTGTTGCCTCCACGACAAATACACATTGTGCTGCAATAACTGGATGGAAATGGGAAAGGTGGCCTTTTGCAATGTACATCTGGTTCTGTGATGCTTTTCTGAGAAGGAGCAACATTGTGCCTATCTAATGCTGACTGGGCAGCACTGCCTGCAGATAATTCCTACATACTGATTGAATTAAGGTGTAGCTACTCCAATTTCCCTTCAAGAAATGCTTATGAGTCATAGGATTCCTGTACAATCTTATGCCCTGGTGAGGTATTCTCAGGCCTACTTCGGAGACCATCTTTTCCTTGTGGGAATGTCCTGTGATTGAGTTGTTTGAGTAGACAAATTCCTGGAGTAAGCAGAAGCAGGACAAGCAAAGGAGGTTTTCAGGAACCTGAGCCCTTAGGAAATATGGCCCCAAACTGCTTCCATGATGCCATTTTCTGGTGATCATTCACTTTTTGCTACATACATCGTGTCCTTAGTTGTGTGCATTGCGTGAAATGTGGGCAAGAAGTGGGGTTCAGAAGCTGTAGTAGGTGCAACTCTTATTTTTGGTAAAATGTGTTTTTTAAGACTCATGAATGGAGGAAGTTATATGAATGCCTGTAAATTTACAATGTTTTTATGTGCCTTTCAAAACTGCAGTAATTAAAAATAAAAACTGAACTCTGCCAACACGTTCTTACGTACCTTATATAGAGTTTCCTTGTCTCTTCTCAGCAAAGGCCTATTCTTTTGGCAAATTACTTTGTGCCTCCTAGTGAAATTATGCTTTGTCATATAAGGATTAAAATTTCTATTTAGCAGCCTGAGTTATTAGGAGTAATTGTATATGTATGCAAGTCAGCTGATTTTTACTTACTGTCTGTTTTTCATTTATTGAAATGGAATAATAAGTTTAGAATTAATATCTAGAAAAATTATGCTGGTGTGTCTATTATGGATAGATTAGTGAGACAAAACTTGGAATATACAAGCACTTTCAGATTTTCAGCAATCATGGTTCTCTTCATGTTTTGTTTGTTTCCTTTTTTTTTTTTTTAAAAAAAAAAAAACCGCTTCTTAAACTGTCCATGCACTCTTCTTGTCACCAAGATTATAAACTGTGTCACTCTGGAATCTTGCTCTTTCCTTGACTGTTTATTGTTTCCATGTCCTAACTGTTTTGACATCAGAGTACTCTTTTGCCTATAGTGCTAAGATACATGTTTGCAGGTTTTGCTGGGTTCTTTCTAAACTCCTGTATAAGCTTTTACCTTCTGTATGCATATTTTGCTCTTGTCCTAGTCTACTTTGAAAAATCACATCACATAAATCATCTGGTGCCAGATGAAGTATTCCTGTTATACTAGTATTTTCTTTTTTATAGAAATTTGAATTAGAAAGTGAAATAATAACTGGAAGATAAGATCAGCCAAATGTTTGGGTTTGCAGAGTACTGTAAAACAGCAAATAGGCAATTAAATATCAAGATTCTGTTAAATGTAACCAAAATAGGACTTTTCAGGTGGTTGTGGTTAATCAGGCGAGAAGACAGTGCTGTTGTAGTTGGGCACATGTAGAGCATTAAGTTACTATTTTACCTGCACTCAGTGCAGATTCAGTGTTCCTGAACTCTTGAGTGGTTTTGCCTATAATGTATACATTCTTTCACCATAATATATTTTTATTTAATGGATGCATTTATCTTCATCTCTATCAGAAAAAAACTGATTATATATATATATAGTAGCATGAATGATGGGATGTCTCATGTAATTAATAAGGTTTTTTAACTGAAACAGGAAAACTGAGCTTTGTTCTCTTCAGATTTTTTACACCAAAATAAGCACTCCTTCAGGGAAGAATTTGTGCAAAAGACATTAGTTAGTTTAGTGACAAGTCAACTGTTACAGCCAAGTATTCAACAGAATGTTAAGTTAAAGTAATAAGACCTGGTGTCTTAATTACAGAGCTAGCAACATCTCTGCTGCTGTGGTCTGTTAGAACTGACCTTGGGCTGTGTGTTTATTTACCAGCTGTGGAGTTAAGAGTGTATAACTTTTCAGCTTCCCAGACTGAGTGCTGGTTTCTGATCTCTGACCATCAGCTGGGGTTACTCCAGCAGATCTGATGAGTCTACTGATCAGCATCTGCTTACCTTTTCTCAGGCAAACATTGTAGCCCTGCACGAGTCTTGTATCAAGTAGTGCACTTCTATTGTTAATAGTAAGGAGCGCAAGAGGGAAAACACTGTAAAATAGTTCGCCTGCTGTTCCATTTTACAAAAAACAATGCTTAGGTCTTATTTCACTGACTCCTTCAAGTAAATAATCTTTCTCAGAAGGCAGACTTCCTTCATTCAAATATAAACCTTTCCTGTGGTCTGACACATATGGGCAGTGTTTTTAAATGTAATTCTTTATTTTTCATCTTTAGTGCTATAAAAGGTGTTCGTCTCCCTGGCCACAGACCTTGTCTATAGCCTCCCTCTGACCTGTGGCAGCCCAGTGGAGTGGTTGGGGTTAAAAGCAAGCTTTTCTCTTAACAAACTGATCTGGTTTGTGGTGCAGACCTACAACTATTGTACTCGCATAAGAGCAGACAGTGGAAAGAAAAACTAGGGTGGGATCTCCAAAACTAGTATGAGGAGAGAGGTGGGTTGTGCTCTTCAGTGGCTGCAAAGCTATTGTGGTAGTGAGCTATTGCCAAGATGGCCAGCCTGTCCTTTCCCTTTCCTCCATCCTTCCTCCTTCACTTGTGTCAGATGTAGAAATCACAAGATGATTGTTCTGCCAGATCAGCTTTCAGATTGTTTTAGGTAGCCAGTCAAAGGAGTAGGAAAGGTTTCTACCACATCAGTGAGCTGAATCAACCTGCCCTGTAGCTGTGTGACTGGGAGCAGGGCATCAGTGTGTGGTTGGTGGCAGATGGAAGGCCTGGCCACAGGACCCGCTAGCTAAGATCAGTTCTGACCGCGCTGGGAACCTCAGCCAGAGGCAGTAGTTTCATGGAGTTTAAGCTGGTAGGCTGCTGCTGCTGCTACCACAGAGCATATCCTGCCTGCCACAGTGCCTCACCACTGCTCTCCTTTCTCATGGGTCACCAAAACTACTCACAGAGCCGGGCTATGAACCAGGTCAGGATACTGGTTTGGATTTTAACAAGCCTTTTATTTCCCCCACTCCGGATGCGTGTTGGATAGCGAAGTGCTCATTTTGGCACAAAGACTGGGACTAGAAGGAATTCTGGGGGACAGGTGAGACGGATTCTTTTGGCTCTGAAATTAAACCCTGAGGTTTCTGTTTCATGATATATGATTAAGTGATCCAACAGGTTTCTGCTGGGCATGTGCTTTACTTTCTCCCCTCCCCTTTCCCAGCCACATGCTCCTAATGCTTATTTTGCATTCGTTTTGGCACTTCTTGGATACCTGTGTGAACTGATCCAGCTTGCTAGCCTGGTATTCCTCTGTCATGTGGGTTGAATCTGCTCATTGGAGGGGCTGATGGATGCCAGCAGCAACCCAAGGCAGGGGCAAGGAGGGTGTGTGGCTGGAAGAGGGGAGGCAGAGGGAGAAGCAACCCTTCTAGTACTGTCTGGCTGCTTCTGGAACCAGAACCAAACAGGGAAGGAGTGAGAAACCACATCTGGTTGAGCCTTGCTGTGCTAAACCAGTCTAGGGAGCTCTGCAGATGGAGCTGGACCCACACACCTCAGAGGTGATTGCTCCTCTCCCTCCCTGCTAAAAGCCATTGCTTTTGTCTTTCTGGTTGTTTCTTCATCACACGGTTGATTGTATTCAGAAGTGATGAATATATGTCTCAATTGCTTGATCTCAATGTAGATATGTAGTTTATTAGAGTTTACAATTATGTACATTTGCTATGAAAAATCTACTGTCTTTCAGGTTTGGGTCTGGAACATCCACATTTTCTGTTAGCTTTGAGGATTCAGTAGTAAAATAAGAAAATTAAAAACAGAAAGCTAAAATTATGTTGAGAGTATAATTTTCTCTGTAATGTATAGGTTGAGAAAGCACAAATAAAAAGCATAAAGTAACTTAAAAATTGCATGAGTAAAAAAACAGATTTACATACATTTGAAGAGAAAAGAAACAAAATTGTTTTGCCTGATTTCTGTGAATTTGTCTTTAAAAATATAAAATCAGCCAAGTTGTTGATGGTTTGGCAGCTGTGCGGATGACATCAGCTCTTCCATTGTGAAAGATCTCCTGTCTTTTAAACAGCCTTATGGCATTTCATCAAGTCTTGGTGATTCAGCTAAATTAAAACCCGACTGGTTTTAAGTCTCAATTCCCCTAACTGCTAAACCAAACTTATTTCTGACCACAGTCATTGCTAGATGGCCTGTCTTGAAGCAGCATTGAAACTTTATATCCCACAGAAGGCAATTTTATTTTGAGAATCAGAACTAAATGACATGCTGAAAGGGAATGTACCCTTTAATTCAGAGTTGTTAATCACAATCTGTCAATGCACACTGTATTAGCTTTAATCTGACTTGCTAAATTTATGAATAAATTTGGTGACTTTCACAAAATCTTGTAGACTACATCTGTAGCATCACTTTCTCTTCAAAACAAACTTGAATTTATTTAAATTAGAAAGATGTATTAAAAATAAATATGTTTTGTGTAGCACTGGCTTAGGCTGAAAAAACTTTTACCTTCATTTGAAATTCCAGACTTAACCATAAACTAAAACTTCAAAGGCATAATAACAGTGAAGATTACTAATTGTAGTCAATTTATTTGCAAGATATATCTATTCAGAGGGAGACATCCAAGACAGAGAACTTGTAAAAACATTTTGTGATTTTCTTCCAAATCTTTATTTGCCTAGAGCAAAATTAATCAATTTTTACATTACTCTCCTTGACATTTGAGAGAAGGCATTACCTCATATATTGCACTATTAATTGCCAAAATAAATGAATGCTTATAAAGGGCTAGATCTACTATATGCAGAATGAACATATAATATATTACAATAGTGAAATCTTTTCTCATCTGGGACTGATGTGTCATTTGTGGACATTAAAATTGCATTATAATGGCTGTAGCATTATATATTATATCCATACATATACCAAAATGATTCATCTTGATTAAGGAGTAGACACTCCCGGCTCCTCTATGTCCCATTTATTACTTATTTTGCCTAGGTAAAAAATGATTCCTGAGACTTTGTAGAAGAGAAATTACTTCTTCCCCAGTTCTGTTACTGATGATCTAGCTTGTTTAAAAATTATTTAACAAAAAGGAAAAAAAGGAAAGAGAAAGTGGGAAAAAATTTATCATAATGGAGTTAATCAGTAGCAGCGGAAGATGTATGGATGAGTGTGCTGGGTGGGTGTTGAATGGGAAAAATATACTCCATGTCTGTGACAGGCTTAAGACACAGAATCTACTCTTGAGTCAAAACTCTGCAGAAAATTGACCCGTATGGTCAGCTGACTGAGCCTACATAGTGACAGCTGGAATTGGAGAACGGTCAAAAATGGACAAAATCACAGACATGTTCTTTGCTTCTCCAAATTACCATTTTTCTGCAAAATTATACATATGCATGCTGACCATCTGGGCTCTGTCATCTTCCCATTTCAAGAGAATCATAAATTGCAGTGACACTCTGTAAGTTTGTAAGGTAAGAGTTGCCAACATAGGACCCTGGATCCCTCAGCCACTTCATGCAGTGCATGTGATGCTGACCTGGCAGTTTTGGGCAGAGCTCAGCTCCACTCCTTAATGGGAGGCTGCTGTTCAGCTACCTCTGCCACCATTCACATCACAGATAAGTGGTGTTTTTCTTTTAACTGTCAGCTATGTGAGTTTCTGGGGTGTAGCTCTTGCTGTCAGGAAGTTTGGGCTGTGGTTCTGCATTGCTTTGGCTCTTAGCCCGTCTGCATCTCAGCGTGAACCATCCGTCCCTGCAGTATTTAATACTAGAGGATTGCATGTTTGGTGAGCCTCATAAATACTAATCCCTGTGTTTCCTTTGGGATGTAGGTAATCTCTTTTAGAATTTAGAAATGTTAGGTCACTTGATTAAGTGTATAATGCAAGTATCATGACAGGAATCCAGAAATCCCTCTATACTGCTTTTTTATGTTTCATTGTATTCTGTAATTATTTGAACATAATGCTAGCATTTTATATTTTTATGCAGGTTGACATAAATGGTAGATTACATTTTTCAAATTAAATACCTCTGAGCCATAAGCCTGAAAATTTTTAACAGAGCACAGGTTGTTAGAGTTGCTGCTCCATTATCTTTACCTTCAACACAGCATCCTTACAGGGATGCAGTGGGGGTTTGGGTGTTTCACATATAAGGCCACCACAAAGGGATATATCTTCAATAATTCATAAGTTCTATACAATCAGTTAAAATTTGTTTCCTGGAAAAAGTAGGATTTTGATTTTTGCTTTCCGTATTTTCCCATTGGAAGTGGAAGTTTAACATTTCCTTTTGTCGTCTCTCTTTTTGTGATGTTTAACATTGTAGGCTGTAATATTAAGTTTGTTCTTATTTAGAATAACTTCAGTTTTTTTATTCTGTGGTTGTATAAGATTGTAGTTACCTGGATAAATGATTCACATAGCTGATATGCACTGGGATTTTTTACTGCCCTCAGTGATTCTGGATTTAACTCAATTGTTTGTATGGTGCGGTATTTTTGAAATAAAATAATATGTCGTAAAAAAGGTGAATGCTTCAAATGTCTACTCTTGTTGAAATTAAGTAGAGTATGTATTTTGAAAGGTAAGAGACTAACATGATATCCTAGTATAAATCTTTCCTTTGGAATCAAACATTGCTGTAATAAAACTGACATTAGAAGGAATAACACTAGATTGAGATGTTCATGGCATTTAACTAAGTGAATTAAGATAAGTGAGCTTCACTGTTTAAGTTCATGTACAGCACAGCTCTACACCTTGTCAACATGATGGCAGGAAGTTACATTGTCTCAGGGCTCATCCACTTCTTAAAATCAGTATTCTGTTCTTTCTCCCAAGGTTAAGGTCAAGGCTATTCCTCAAATGTTTTTATTTTAATAAAATAAGAGAAAGACTCAGAGTTTTGTAGAAAACTCATTATTGCCATCAAACAGCAAAAGGTCACAAAATGTCTTTCCTCAGTGAAGTAGCAAAGCCCCTTATTTCTTTGATAATTCATTGTCACAGTGTAGGTTGGAAGAGCCCCTGACATTTCCAGAGCTTCCTTGTTGAGGTGAAATAATTGGTCTACACATCACCGTTCAAAAAAAGAGGAATCAGTACAAAGTACATATATGCAAAGGCTTTGTAAGCTCACAGAGCCATCTGCATTTCAAAGTGGCTGCACCAAGATTGTTCTTCCTTCTGGCATATTTTCGTGAACTTTCACATTAATTAAGGCATCAGAGCTACAAATACTTGTGTAGCTTCAGAAATGCACCTTATAAATGGGATAAGCCAATATGAAAGTTCTATTTCTATAACTGAAATAGAAAAATCACTTTCTCCTGTCTATAAGTTGTCTTTCAGAGAACACTGTAGAATATGTATTTTATTAACTATAAACATGAAGGAAAAATTGTTGGCTTTAGAAGAATGAGCAGAAAAGCAAAAATTAATTGACTTTATCTGGGTGAAGACATAAAAGGGTAGATGGAAGAAGGTGCCTCGTGTGACTTCAAGCCTTTTCCAAGACATTCTTTCTGGTGAAGAGAACTGTCTGTCTGCTGTAGTATAGACAATCACCTAAAGCAGCAATCCACTGACTGCGGCAGGCCTAGAAATAGCTGTGAAGAACTTGTTCAGCTCTCACATTGATAATGTTTGTTTTTTATTGTGAAGACGAAAATGTTACTTAATTAAATAGTGTTATTCAAAGCTACCCTGTAATTTTGAGCTTTGGTTTCTATGAGATTTTCTGTCTTTGGTGCTTCGTAAGAAGGCAAAAGTCTAAGCACTAAATAACATTATGATTAAGGTTTGTTAGTGTACAACAAACAGTGTCTAAACAAAAACAGTCTGTTCCCAAACAAGATACTCTTATATATACTTTCTTTAAAGCAGTCTAAATGACCTGCTGGGGATTTGATATTTAACTTTTCCACTATGTTTATGAAGATTTTAAAATATATGTATTTTCTGAAACATTCAGTAAGCTCTAAATTTTGCCTTTATTGTGGATGATGGTGACTGTGAATGTTAAGATGAATATCCGTAACATTTTTTTCCTGACTGTTTCTCCATCTCTTCCCAAGATTTTGTAAGTAAGATCGTGTAAGTAAGAGTTAATTCAGAGACAATACAATGAAGTCGGTTCAAATCAGATGTCCTGTGAAAGAATATATCCTAAGAAAGAACAGCCTATATAGTTGTAACATTATCCATTATAATCACAAAATTAAAAGCAATTGCTGCATTTTTGTGAAAGTTACTCTAATTTCATTTTTGCAGTTTATTGACTGAGATTTGCTGAAGTTCAGCAGTTATCAATAAAGGCCTGAAGATAGTTTGCAGAGTATCAAACGGATCATAGTGAGACTGGCATTTTTAACCAGAGGTGGTTATACTTCAGTTGACTGAGCTGTCTGCTGGAGGGGAGCTGAATTCAAGAGCTGAGTCAGTTGCTGGAGGAATATGAATTGTATTCATGCAAAGATAACAGTATGCTCTTTGCCAAAGCAATAGGGAGAAATTCTTAAAACTCCTTCTGGAGTTTGCTTTGCTTGTGCATTTCTTGATGAAAACTAAGAGACAGGCTGCTCCGCAGAATCAAGTCTAGCAAAAGGTAATTCTTGTCATGAAGTTTCCATTGTATAAAATGCTAAAAATAAACTGGCAGTATAGCACCAACAGATTTATAGTTCATCCAAGTGAAACACAGTGCAAAGTTTTCTGTTTATGGTCAAGGGAGAATTTTGCTTGGGGAATCTTTTTCTACTTGTATTGAAGACTTTTTCTGCTTCTGTAGCTATAGGGGAGAGAAAGTTCTATATGGAGAATTATAAATCTATGCAGAACAGCCATGTGTTTCCATGCTGTTAACAAACAAATGTGGCATTTTAAAAGAACTTACACTTATAAATAAAAGATATATGAAGTCCAAGTGTATCTTCTAACTGAAAAAATATCAACTGTAACCTTTGTCCTTTAGCTTTTTTATTTCTTAATAAAATTTTCTTTGAAAATATAGTCTTATCTTGCAGGTGAGAGGTTGATTCATCTGAGTGGTTTAGGATTTTAGGGAATTTAGTAATAAATTATATTACTACATTAGAGACAGTCCAGATTTTCAGTGTATGTAAGAGACTTGACTTAATATTCATAACTGGAAATGAAAAATTTAGTACTTGCACTGCTCTTAATATTGTAACCACTGTGCTTTAGGGTATATAATAAAAAATTCAGTCATGTTCAATATATTATTTCCTGAAATTTAGAAGGAAAAAAAAAAATTCATGTTCAAGTAAAGCATGTTTGTGCTTAATCAAAAACATGAAGCGAAGAAATTGAAACAGAATGAAAATCCATTGGCATTTCTGACACAGTCTATAGATCCATACTACTTTTATTCTGTGTGCAGATGAACAATGTAGATGGTACCATTTTTTAATTGCTGAAGTGGCCTTCACTAGAAATTGTGTATTCTGAAAGCTATTTCTCTGTTCTTATGTTCCCTCATTAAACTTTCCTGCAACCTTTTCTGTTTTCCCCAGATCCAGGTACTTAAAAACTAGGAAATACCAAAGGAAATCTGGGTTTTGTTTTTTGTTGGGTTTTTTTTGTGTACCATTCTGGTTTTTATGGTGCAATGTAGGCTCCTGGGATTTAATGTATTTGTAAACTGTCTGCAGGTCAAACTATAGGCCAGATCACTTGCAAACGGAAAACACTCTGTGCCTACAGATTATTCTGCATCTTGAATGCTTGAAGAACACGTATATCATTGAACTAAGATTTACAGGATAATAGAACGTTGAGAATTTATTACAAATGGTGTACCCACTGACTTTCCTTACTTTCTTACATAAATTGAAAGTTTTATGTACAAATTTGGTGTCAGTGGAAATCAAAATAACCCAAACCCATCTGGATATCCCATCACTTATTTTCTGTGTTGTCATTCAAAATATTTGTATGTATTACATGATGTGAAATGTAAAGTACAGACTTCCACAAAGCTGGGAAGAAATCTCTCATGGAAGATGAGAAGTCACTGATCGAAACTGTTTGTAACAAAGAGAGTAACTCAGTTGGTTAGTGCTTTTGGTGTGGCCTGAGAATTTCCTCAGGGAGGAAACTATTGGACAGTTGGAAAAATGCTGTTGGAGGAAAGTTCAGAAGATGTGGTTGTGGAAAGCAATGCTGACCACAAAGAAGAGTTACTGGGTGGCTTCCTGAGTTTTACTGCAGTGAAGTTATAGTTCATTTCTTGACTTTGTGTTCCCGTGTGTGGCTCCATGTTCCTATAAAGGACCAAGTGTTTGGTTATCTGTTGCCTGAAGTCTGCCTTCATTCTGCTGTTTCAGTACTGCAGGGAAGTATGTTTAAGTAAACATTTTTTCAATTTTCTAGAACTTCAGAGCATGGTGACATGGGTTTTGGAACAGGGAAGATTACTCCAGAATTCATTTTCATCTGCTCATCCATAAGGCCCAGTTTTTGGTATAATTCATGGCATTGTGTGTTCTTATTTTCTTAAACTCTTTCTTTTGAGAATTGGTAAATCATGTACTGGCACTTTTGTTTTGATTTCAGAATCACTTTTATTTGAGTTGATTAAAGCTTTTATGTTGTTGCCAGAAGTGATTGTTGTAAATGCAAATGGAAAAGCCTTTCATATGATGGTTTTGTGGAAAACACATTGTGTCTACTGAACTGTATGGATACAGGGGAATTTAGCTTCATTTATTTGATTAAGAGGAGTTGGTAGGGTGTAAATTCCTTGTTTGTTACTGGGAATGCTTAACCAGTCTGAACCAGAGCCCAGTGGAATTAATGGAAATGTTCCCATTTGTTTCAGGGTAGAATTTTTCAAGCCCTAACAGACTTCCTGCTGTTCCACAGTTGAGCATTAGTAAGGCACAGGAAGCCTGCCAATCATGCAGGATTTGAGTGTGTGCATGTGGTGAGATTTCTAGGAGGCTGAAGACTGCTGTCATGAGGGTAATTTTTATGTGGAATTTCATAATATTTAAGAAAGTTTTTTATTTTTTTTTACCTACACTTCTGCTATTGTAGCAAAAAAATGGGGCAAAATAATTATAAGGAGTTTGCATTGTCTATTGTTAGGAAAGTAATCATGTTTAATTTCTTTAACTGCTTGGATTTTCTTTTTTCTCTTTACTGGGCCACATGTAAATAAAAATTTTAAATCTTGATAAAGCATCAAATAGCTAAGAACAGAAGCTTTTATTTTAATGGAAGCAGTAGGAGAATGATTCAGTTACCATTTTTCTGGCAATACATACAAGATGGTGAATACAATAGGAATTTACTGGATTATTAAAATAGTATGTTGATTTTAAAGATGATAATGAAAATACTAGAAAATAGTCTCTTTCTGTTTGGGTTTCATATGTAACTGGGTTTAGGTTAGTCAGTCCCAGACTTCTGTCTGGGGATCTCCTCTGTGGTTTTTATAGACTAGTAATCAGATCACAAGAGGCAGGGAGGCATATGCATCACCTTACTATGAAAATAATACTCGTTACTGCTTGTTGGTTTTAAGCCCTAGTGGAAGTAGTGTGCATGGTTTAGTTCAACTATTAAGCAGGATTCTACTCTGCAACATATATGGAGTTGTTCACTTCTCTCTAATAAAAAACATTTTTACAAAATAAGTAAATGTTTTTTACTGCCTAAGAGTATAATCTCAGCAGAATGTGTACATCTAATTTATCCCCTTAAGACTTACCATTGCCAGGTGACACTGCCTCTTGAAAGACTGTCTGTTAAGAGTGAGAGTCTTCAGTGAGTTGACAGCCAATATGCACAAGATTGAATTATTTGAAATTATTTACAATATCTTTTCTTAAACATATGCATAAGTGCCACTTCATTCCCTAAAGCTGCCTCAGAGCAAGCTCTAGTTTCTGTAGTTAGTAGTTTCTTGCTGTCTGCTGTGTGGTGCAGTCTTGTAATGGCTGTGTCCCTTGCTCTGAGGCCATCTGACAGAAACCCGTGATGGGTGCTTCTTGTCACACCTGTAGGTCTGTGTGTGTTCCTTCAGCCTCTATTAGCAGAGGTAAGTCTGAAAACATGAGCACTTGCAGTGATCCTCCCAAGAGTCTCTGAATACAAGCAGGACTTCGTTGCATTGCTGAGTGACAATTGTGCTTACTGATAAAATGCAATCTATTTTATCACTTTTATAACCTGGGGTTAAGGATGTCAGGGGACTGGCAGCTCAGAGAGTTGTCCTAGCTGTTCTGATGGCTGAGATGTGATTAAAAGATTTTAAGAAGTGATAGAATAATATGGAGATTTTCTATGAAACATCTCTGATGTGGTTCAAAAAAGAAAATGTCGCTCCATATTGTTTAGAAAACGTAGTGTAGTTCTGTTGGAACATGGCCATTTCTAGCCAAAGCAGACAATGAATTTCCTAAGTAAAGAATTTATATCTCACTCAGTGTTTCAGTGTGCTTGAGCTTTTCTCACTGTGGCTACATGGTGTGCAGTAGTGCCACTCCACATTGTAAGTGATGTCTAGTTAGGTCAGGTGGAGGCTGTAGTTACCCTGAAAAATACTAAAAACTACCTAGGTCATGGGATTTCACTCAAGATACTTCATGAGGTATGTATAGTGAGTTCAAAGCACTCAAAGTATTTGGCCTGCATGTTTAAATTATATGTTCCCTGTCATTTAAAACAATAAAATTTTGATTATATGGTTGCATTTGGCCAATGTCACACAGGATGGGAGGGAGCAAAAACAACCTGGTCCTTGGAGTTCCACAGAAAATGCAAATTTAATTAAGTAGAATGTACATCTAGCAGAGGAGTTTTATTCACAAGGGATTGCATGCCACCTAACCTTGCAACTGGTTTCTGAACTTCCTCAGTCTTGTTTTTGAGATGGGAAGAACAAAACTACAGTTTTCCAGTTGCATGATGCTTTTTGCTTTGTTAAGTCCTTTTCTAATAATTCCTTTCACTCAGTTCTCTTTTAGTACAATGCTGACATAATTCTGAAAAAGCATCAGCTCAATCTGCTGTGATTTCAGGGTTTCACTCTTGGTTATGAGAGTCACAAAGGCCATCATTTTATATGTTTATATGACTTTCAGATTATTTTTTTCATACATGCATCATTTTACCTGCATCTATGTTGAATATCATTGACTATTTTAATGCCTACTACCCAGCCTCTTACAGGTCTTCTGTCATTCTTTGCAGCCAGCTTTAGATAACTTGTCATCATTCACAGGCTGTTGTCTCACTGTTCATTCCCTTTTCCAGGTAATTTGGAATATGTTCAACAGTAGAGGTCCCAGCACAAATTCTTTTAGGAATTCAGTGGTGGCTCCTCCAGTGTGAAATCAAAACTGGTTTTATTTCCTATTTTTTTTAGGTGCTTTTCTACCAACGTGAGGATCTTTCCCTCTTTTCCTATTGTTGCTTAGTTTCTTGACCTACATGGCCAAGTGGTATGAGAAGTAAACTTTTGCTCTGTGTGGATCCTGTTATCTGTTATTAAGTGCTGGAGTGGAGTAACCAAAGAAGTTATAGGGGGTGTTGCATAGCCAGACAAAATTTATACTGAAATACAAGTCTTGAGAACTACAGAGAAAAATTTTAGTTAATAAGAAAATATCTAGGGAATCTCTTTGTGCAGTATACACTACAAACTGCAAGATTTTGAACTATTGAGACATCCAGTATAGTATGTCCACACACTTGTGTCACAGGAAATTCTGGTGATATTCCTACTTGGGCTGAATGCTCTTGAATGTGCTGTACACCTGCAAAGCAGTAGCACCTGTTTATTTGTTCAGATGTGGTTTTTATTTGGACTGCAAAGAGCGTGGCCCATCTAAAATCTTAATTCACCCTGGGTTTTGTGGCTTTTCTTAATACAGACTTTTCAGTCTTTTCTGTCAAGTAGGTCGCAATTAAGCTTGGAGCTTTTTGTAATTATATTTTCCTTGTCATTTGGCTGCTACATTATATTCTCAGAAATAGAAGTTTAACTATAGAGAATACCGATATTTTTCATTTTTTCCCTTTGGGGAATATACTGAAAAAGGTAGATAGCTTCTAACATCCTTGTTTTGCAGATGAAGAAACAACAGTAGAAGCTTCATTTGCTTCTGTTTTCTTTAAAGGACACTGATTATATGCAGCTGCTTATAAAAGAATGTTTTTGTTACTGTTTAGGATACTGGAAAATTGTAGGCATGGCCACTCTGATATTCATTTAGCTGTTCAGATTACTCTTTGGTCAGGGCTCTGTCTCCCAAATAAATAATAAATTAACGTTCCTTTTTCTTTTCCCAAAATTGTTCCTCAGTTGCCTCCCACATGCTTGTATTGTAGACCACAGTGTACAGAAATACAGCATGCTTCAAGCAACATCGTTTCGGGCACTTTAAGTTTTGTGGTCAGGACCTTGCTAAGTGGCATGTTAGAGAGAACTGTGTACTCTTTGATCTCTTACCAGCCAAGAAAAGTTGATCTCAACATTGGTCACTTTCATCATCTTAATCATACACTGAAGGCAGAATATTTTATTTTTAGATATACTATTTATGTTGCCACACTTTTAAGTTTCTACCAATTACTTGAGCTGGTCTCAGTGAATGAAAGAAGGAAAGCTAGAGGAATAAGAAGAGTAATCGATCTATGTTTGTTAGATCTGCAAAATACCACAAATATTGATATAGAATATGGATAGCCCTTCTTTTAAATCACGGCTGAAGATTTACACTTTATTTAGTTTATCTTCTTCCTTCTGACAGATAAAAATTAGATATGAATGTTTAAATGAGTATACTCTTATGAAACAAATTATATTTAATAAAATGTTTCCACAAATTTTTCTTTTAGATTAATTTGAAGACCAAGCCTTTCTTTTAAAAGCACGTTCAGATTGTACCTTTTCTTTAACTTGCAAATTTGCACAATGTGGGTGTGGACTATCTTTAACTGTTTTTACAAATAACGGTTACGTGGGACTTGGACTGTTTGCTTTGCAAAGTAAAAAGCAAAGGATTGAAGTGAATCATAGGAATTATTTGCAAAGAAGCTGAATTTTCCAGCCTTCATACCAAGTGCTGCAGTGGCTTTTTGCTGTTGTCTGCGCTATTTTTGGGTTTGATTTCATTAGGAAAACTTTTTTCCTATTATTTCCTCTTGATCGAATATTAAATATTTTAGAGATTATCAGTGAAACTGTTGGAAAAATCATAAGACTTAGATAAACAAAGTGGATTTATAGTCTCCATACCGGAAGATGAGAGGTTCTGATAGGCATCTAAAGCTGTAAAATGCAGTAAAACTGGATCAACTTTTCTTCTATTACCGTGTAGCATTGCAGGCATCAACGCATCATGAAATTGTTTTGGTTTGCAGCAGTAGAAGAAGAGCTTAGAAGGTTTTGAGTTGTACAGAAAATAAATGGATTTTCAGACATTTTTGTGGTTTTCTTGGTAGTCAGATAAATTAGTACTTTTTAATTTTAGATAAGTTTCTGGTAGGTAACTATGGTTGTATAAGCCAAGGAACAGATGATTGATTCTCAAGCGTACATTGATCAGCAGGGTAGAAATGTGAAAAAATTTTGCTTCCTGTTTTCCACCTCCAGAAATCATTGCCCAGTTGGATAGATGAACTAATGAGTTAAGCAGAAGGCTGCTGTAAGTGTATGCAAAAATATGTAGGAAGACAGTTTTTTAGTGGAAGAGCTACCCTTCTAACATAAATGAGGTTTTAAATCTGGAGTACACATGGGATACTGAATGAGGTCAGAGAGCTTTTTTGAAAGATGAGGAGGAATAAAACAGGACTAAGCACATTGCAGCATTTTTTATGATCTTCCCCATGCTTAGGAAGTGAAGTGAAAGAACAGATTGCTGGGACAAGTAAGAAGTTTTGGTTTATCTTTTCAGTTTTATATTGAATCTTCTGTTCGTAACTGCGTCTTGGGACACACTTCAGTATGGCAAAACCTGTTATCTTGTAACATTTCTGTAAATTGTAAGGGATTTTATAAAGTTTAAAATTGTATGACTAAAGCAGGAAATAATGTAGGTGTCAGATTCTGATTTCAATATGAATCCATTATTTCAATTACTGTCTTCTTGATTTATATTCTGGTGTAAGTGAAAAAACAGCCCTAAGGAAATAACTGACCTGTCTGCACACACTGATCTGTGCATTGGAAGTCATTGCTAGTACAAATTTATGTTACCATTGCTTTATTCTACCCCTCATTTGAAGAATAACACTTGAAGTAAACTAGAGGATGTGCTAGAAATTACTAATGGTGTTCATGGGTTTGTGAAATCATAGTTAAACCTGAATCTGAATCATATATACATAGAGAGGAGGCCAACCAAGGTGGTGGAAGACTTCAACTGCAAGACTTGGGATGAGTGGCTGAGGTCACTTGGTTTGCTTAGCTTGGAGAAGGCTGAGGGGTGACCTCAGGGCAGCCTACAACTTCCCCAAGGGGGAAAGCAGGGGGGCTGGAGCTGATCCCCTCACTCTGTGACTGCTGACAGGCAGGAGGAGATGGAATGAAACTGCATCAGGAGAAGTTCACACTGGGCATTATGACAAGGTTCTTCACTGAAACAGGCTCCCCAGGGAGTGTCACAGCTCCATGCCTGTCAGAGCTCATGGAGTATCTGCACAACTGCCTTGCTCATATGGTTTACTTTGTGGTAGGCCTGTGAGGAGCAGGGTTGGAGTCTATCATCCACATGAGCCCTTTCTTGCTTGAGATATGCTATGGTGCTATGATTCTCTACTTAATCTTTGTGGAAACTTTGACCCTTTCAGTTCAGTGCATACAGGGATTAATATGATAAAAAGTTGTATAAAGGTACTTAGATATAGCACTTTCTTTTTTTAATTTTTTATTGCCTCTCCTGAACTGAAAGTAATTTGGTAACACATCTTGTGTAAGACCACACCAAAAATCTGTCCAGTTCATTGTTCTAAGAGTAGCAGTTGTGTAGGACAGTACATGAGGGCAAGCACATAAATACACTTCTCTTGTGTGGCCCCACAGCCTGCTCCTAATCTTTAGGCTGTGATTTTGGGTATAAGAATTCTTGAGGGATTTTTCTTTCACTTTGTGAATCCTTTTGTTACTCAACCTGGAAAAACTTTTGGCACCCACGGCATTCCATGTAAAGGAATTCTACACTTGACTTTGGTTTGTAATAAGGAAATATATAGTATCATTTATTTTCAGTACCTGACATCTTAGTTTGTTCAATACCTTATTGGGAAAGACTCGTTGTGCCTTACTCAGTTTCCCATAGCCACATAATTTCTAAGACCTCTGTCCTTTCTCTCATCAGTTGTTCATTTTTGAGGATAAAGAGTCCTATTTACTTAGTCATTCTTCACACAGAAGTTATTCCATAGCTTTAGTCTTCCTAGTCTTGGGTCTTTGTATCTTGCATGGCTTTTCTGTGTCTGTTTTGTAACATGGAAACCAAAACTGCCCAGTACACCATGTGAGGCACAAGAAGGATCTCGGTGGATCTCAGTTCCTGTTTGTTGCCAGTTTTAGTATTGGGCTTGCTTCTCTGGACAGCCTCTGAACAATCATGTTCATTAAAACTTCACAAACACTTCCCTAAATAGCAGTAGCTGGTTCAGGGCACATTCTGTTGTGTATGTGGAGTGCTGGTTTTTCCCTGCCATGTTCATTACTTTCCTTATTGTTGTACTTAAATTTGTGCATTAGCAAGACTTAGTGCACTGAAAGATTGTTCACTTTTCCTAAAAAGTCTGGGATATTCTCTGGTCAACTGACAGAATATTACTTATGTACTTATCAAGTAGCAAATTTTCCAACAACCTGCCTGAAGAATATGCTATGAATATTTAAATTATCAAAATGACAATTATTTTTGCAAATGTAGCCAACGTTTTGACTGATGCTTTCTGAGCATCTTGTGTAGATTTTTCATAGTTAATGACATTGGCCTTTGGAAAAATCAAGTCTCTTGAAGGTGCAGATTAGCTATTGAAAATTGCATAGTATTTTTCATCCTAATTTGAAATATGTATGTGTATAGAAACAGTATGTGGTAACAGAAGTAAAAGAACTAAGCTGAAATTTCTGTAAGGGGCAAAGGACCAATACTTCTAAAGTATTTACTTTTGTGGGTAGTAAGAGTTGGCCACCTCAACTCCTTTAGAAATCTGATTCTGAAACCATTTTTAAGGCTATCAATACAAAGGATTTGTTGAACTATGCTATAAACTCCAAAATCACTTACCAAGGGCCATGTCTTCTGAGGGACATAGCTTTTACTATAGAGATATAAAAGCTGTTTGAATACTAATTGGTGACCTAGAACTCCAACCAAAACTCTAAAATCTTTAGACAAATTCATTTTAGCATTAAATATTTGAAAAAAAATATCTGAATGAAATGTCACTGCTTTTTAACTAATACAAGTTGTATCATTTCCCAAGAGACTACTTAAAAAAGAAATATAGCTACTGGTGAGGCTCCAAAGTTGAGCTTCAGGAAACAGTGGCTTCTGTTTGACAATAATAAAATTCATGGGAAAGGCTGTGGGACTTTCTTTCAAGGTAAAAACAAAGTCCTGTATCATTAGCCCCCAATCCACTGATCCAACAGCAAAAAAAGTAGAATGTTTAGCCTCTACACAAGCAAAAGCATAACGTTTTTTTATATATAGATCTATAAGGAGAGTGTGCAGACCTATGAAGGCTGATTACAGAGCTTAAGAAAAGGCATCTGTTCTTTGACTGTGGAATTAGTCCACAGAGCTGTTGTTACTGTCAACAATAAAGGAAAAAAAACCCCAAAAACCTCCCCCACAATATAGAACAAATGCAGAAAAAAACCTGCTTAGATGCTATGGGAATGAACATTTTGTCTTGAAAAGGAAACAAAACCAATATGACTTTTGCAGTCTGTGAAATCAGAAAAGGGATCCCTGTAAAATTCATAAGGCAAGGGAGAAGACAGCCCAGGCATTTTGCATTTCACCTGCACCAGCAAAAGCTGAAGGCAGTGGTAGAAACTTACCAGCTTGGCTGAAGAGCAGGAGGAAGATGGGTAAATGCAGCAGGAGGAATATCTGAGTTTAAGCTTCAAGTCATAGGATGGGAAGAAAAGAATTCATATCAAGCAAAATTTTTATTTATAATAGGTCTGTATCTGGTGCTTATGTAATGTAATAAACTGACAGACCTGTAAGTATCCTTGCAGAGAGCATTCGAACAAGTATCAGTCTGTTTTCCATGACCAATACGTCTGATGAAAGTTGACTTGTACTATATGGAAAGGAATGCACTTCTCTGAATAATAGACAGTATATTTCTTTGGCACAAAACAAGTGCTTGCAAGGGGTGAATTAACATGACTGACAGACTTCTGTTTACAACAGCTCAACATGAGACAATTTATCCATTTCTCTTTAAGAAATTTTGCTGAAAGATAATGTTTCACCAAATAACTTCAACTTCATGCTCTGAGAAAAGCATTTTTTCATTTAGGTGTCTAGTTTTGTTACCCGGACCAAATCAGATTGTTTAAAAACTATTTTATCTCCTTGAATCTTATTGTAAGTCTCATACATGCGTTCTAAGGATATTTTGCAAAGTATATCTAAAAATACAATCTTTCATACCATTTATATGAAGTGTTTAAAATAGCTTATCTTGTGTAGTGTTGTAGTTCCACATACTGTGTGTAGCTCAGCAAGCAAAAGCATATTCTTCATGCTAAACTTTAAAATCAGAAATGCAGGTTCACATAATTTTTATCTTTAGACCAAGCCTTGAAATTGTAGTTTTGAGACATAAGGTTTAAAAAGCATGATTCTCTGTTTTGACCTGCCAAATGCCTTTCATTATGCTTAAGAAAGTAAATGGCAAAGAGAAGTAGTCTAGGAGGACTAGCAAAGCAGATGACACAATAACACATAACACGATGATGTTGAAAAGTAAGCAGAATTAATTTTTAAACTGTTTCATATTTTCTTTCTATGGACCTCACATGGCTGTGTGAGGATTTATCTTCCAGAAGAGATTCTGCTGTGGTTACTTATGAGGTTTTCCTTGTTTTCACAGGGGTTTGAGGTTTATTTTCTTTATTAGATCAGCTTCAGTGCTTCTTGATCTAAGATGAGCTGAGTCCTCCTCAGTCTGTGTATGCATACTCCAAACAAGTAGCCCCTTTTATATCCTTATTAATCTGGGAACATTATACAAGTCTGATGGAGACAGAGAACTTGGATATGCACAAATCTGTTTATTAAAGAAAATAAAGTGTAAAGTCCAGTAAGAAAATAGAAACTTTGCAAATCCTTCATAGAAAATAGAGAAATTGTGTCCTAGCATTTCCTTTCCCAACTTTCTGTTCTTCTTTCCATTAGATGTGTATTTCCCTCACTGTGTTGGGCAGAATTTACTCTTTTTAGAAATACCTAGTTCTGCTTCCTGTTGGTCCTTACATGATCATTGTACATCTTATGGATTTTCATCCAGAAATCTGTCAGCTGAGTCCTTCAGATTCCCTAAACGAACTGAAAACCTCTTTTGAAAAGAAGCTAGAAAATCAACATTGGTTTCTCTCCATCTTCTAATGTGTCTTCTAGTCTGATTAAAGTTGCCTTCTGGTGGTCATTGGTAAACTGCTATCAGCTGATACAGTTAATATAAAACTTCTAGATTTTATGTCTTGAATGCCTATTTTATTTATGAAAGCTGATATGGAAGATGCCATAAATGCCTATTTTATTTATGAAAGCTGATATGGAAGATGGTTTGGATGATCCTGGGCTGTCCATCTGACTCGCTTCCTCTCTGTTAGTTTCAATAACAAAGTGGTCTCCTAATCATCCCTGGTCAATGCATTTTAATTCTTTTTCCTGAGCTCCCTCCTATAAGGAGCTTCAGGTTTCCTTTTGAGAGGGAATGTGCACATAGTTGACATTTCAGTTTTCAATAGTATCTGAATATAGGGCCACATCATACACAGCTCCTCCAAAGACAGTATGAAGATATACCACAGAAGAAGCTTGCTGACCAGATGTGGATTTTTGTGAACACAGCCAGCTCAGCCCAGAGAGACAGCTCTCTGTTGTGGATACAGGTCAGAACCTGGGAACAAGTCCCAGGCAAAAGATACAGGCACTTGTATTACCAAATTTAGCAATTCCAATCTTGAATGTTCTTAATACAGGTGTATGACATACACATATAATATCTCTGTACAAAATGAGTCCAGTTATCTGGAATCAGCTGTGACATTTTCCACTGGTAAGTTTTTAAAATGCAGTTCAAGTTCAGAGTTAAATACATGCATTGAACCATAGCACAGATCTTTGCACATATATGCAACAAATTGTTTATCCAGTAGGGAAAAATAAATGCTTGATTCTGCTTTGTTTTCTAACAGAGTTCTAAAAATTGCCTTATGAATATGCAATGTACCTAACTTAGTTTACTGTTTGACTAAGGTTTTGGTATTGACAAGAGGACATCTTTACCACAGAGCAATTCTTCTCCGTGGGATGATGCACTTTTCAATATATCCATACATGCAGCAATAAGACATGGAAAATGGAAGTTACTAACTGGATATCCAGGTAACAAAATAACTCCTTTTTGTACAGTGTGTCCTATCTTCCACCCACCACAAACACAGTTTAATTTTGTTTCATGCATTTTAATTTCTTTTAGTAATTCTGCTAACTTCTTAGGTTTTTGACCACATGCAAAGATCTAGAATGAGCTCTTCTAAAATCCAAACAATGTATTTTTTTTTTTATTTTCCAAATATTTTGTCTGCAACTTACTTGAACTGTAGGGAAAAAATTGTCATAGAATATGTCAAGTCGGAAGAAACCCATAAGGATCATAGGATCCAACAAGAAGGTCCATTAAATTACTTGATATGAAATAAAGTTACATGAAATTCTGAATCTCAGTGGTGCAGTGGCATTTTTTTGCATTCATGAGACTTCTATTTAGGTAGCCTTTGACTAGAGAGACTCTGGTGCAGGGCTGGAGGTGTGCAGCAACAGTCACTGTGCAGAGGCTTGTCAAGAGACCTGCTGAATTCATCAGTTACAGCAAAACTCTGTGTCTCCACTTTGCTTCTCTGTATCTCAGAATTGACCCTTGGTCTGTTCCTGTTCCTGTAGGCTGCAGTCATTGGTTCCCTCCACCGTCTTTGTACAACGAGTCACAGATTCAGTCGTCTGATCCATCAACAAAGAGACTTTGGCTGTTTGATATTGTTCATGATCCTGAAGAGAAAAATGATGTGTCTGAAAAATACCCTCATGTGGTGGAAAAACTACTCTCACGGCTTCAGTATTATCACAAACGTTCAGTGCCTGTGTTCTACCCTGATGAGGATCCTGACTGTGATCCAGCAGCAACTGGGGCTTGGGGTCCTTGGGCATAGTGCACACAGCTTTGCATCCCGCAAAAAACCTCTGTGGCAGAGCCTGGTTTATGGACTCAGAGTCCTAGTCACATATATTGTACTTTCTTTAATGAGCTGTTGCTAATTGTGAGCTTATTCTTTGAATAATTCAGTATTTCTTATTCTTGATCTGTTGGGAATCTTATTTCAGTCTTTTCCCACTTTCTCATTCCCAAAAATTATATGCAAAATGTTAGTAAAATGATTTTTTTAAAAAATATATTCTTTGTCTGAATATACTTTTAGTGCAGAAGACAAACATTGCTTCCTTCCGTGAAAGAAATTGAAAGGAATTGAATTCCTTGTAAGGAATCATGGCAGCAGGGACATCCAATATTTGAATCAGTCTTGTGGAGTATACTGAATTCTGGTTTGTCCAGAAGACAAAGTCTACTGAAAGCTATTATATATCTGTATTGGGATAAAAGTTTTTGCCTTTAACATGTACTTCCATCCAGAAAAGGGAAGAGCAAAAAAAAAGGTAACCTCACAAATGCAACAAAATCTCTATTTCTTGTTCACTCTTAATGTATCAAACCAGAGTAGAGAGTGATGATCACCTGGTGTGCAGGGCTGTCAGGTAGAAGGATCTTGACAGGCTGAAAAAATGGGTGAATAAAGATTTCATGGATTTCAACAATTGCAGAGTCCTCCACTAGGGGTGGAACAGCTGCATGCAGGAGTACATGCTGGGCCATCACCAGATGGAAAGCATTTTCATGGGGAAAAAATCTAGGCATCCTTCTGGTCAATAATTAGGACAAGACTTGCCATTTTATCTCTAGGTGAAGAAAACCAATCAGTTGTTGTTCCATATAAGCAAGAATGTAGCCAGCAGCTAGGTGAAGTCTTAATTCCCTTCTATCAGCACTAGAGCATAGCATCACATTTGGAGCTTCCCTATACAGGAAAAGTATTGACCAGTTGGAGTTAGTTCAGTGGAGAACTATGAATATGATCATGGGGAGGATAAAGAAATGGGTTAGTTTATGCTGGTGAGAAAAAGGAAAGTTGCTATCTTCAGCTACCAAATGTGAGAGCATAGACAAGAGGAAGCTGGACTCTTTTCAGAGATGCACAAAGATGAAAAGCACACAAGAAACATGTGGAATTCCAATGCAATATAAGGGAAGGAAAAAAACCCACACCCTGAGTTTAATTAAATATGGGAAATGTGAGACTATGGCAACCCTAATCCTGGGGATGTTCAGTCTTTGGTTGGAGAAGATTGTGAACAATTCTATCCCTGAAGCTGGATCAAATTTGAGTTGACCTGGTTTGGTAGAGGTGGTGAGGAACAACCAGTGACCTCCAAAGGCCCCTTTCTGCAGGAATTGCTCAACAATTCTGTGATGAACAAAACCTTACTTTTATTACCTGCCTGGTAAGTACCCTGTCTTTATTACCATAGTGGAGTCTGTTTTCATCCTGAAGTGGGCTCTGGGCCATGAAGAAACCAAGCCAAGCAACATTTCTCAGTTACTCATCAAATTGATGCAAGATAACCTGCCAGCTCTCTATTAGTGTCTCAGACCCTGAGTTCTGGTACTGCTTCTCAGTGTCCTTGGCTAAGTTCTCAGGATGCAGAGCTCAATCTGTCATCATCTCCAGAAGGCAGGAATCTAATTGCCTTTTTCCTGGCTCCAGGACCAACTCATATAAATTGCACTAAAATTTTGCACAATTCCCAGTTTTCTCTTGGGAGATTTGTGCTAATCGTTAGCAAACAGATTAATGAAGAGGAAAGCTTGACAAAATCTGTGCATTGAAAAAAAAAAGATAAAGTCTGAAAAAAATATTTTAAAAACCCCTGAAAATGCATATGCTTTCTAATACAGCTGATTCTTCACTACACTGTCTTAAATCTAATCTTAAATGCTTGTCTTTTTTAGCTTTGATGTTTTTTCTATGAGTAGAAGTGAAGCTAAAACTCTCCAGGAACCTGTTCAGCTTTTTACCTTTCTCCCAAAGAGCAAGTTTCTCTTGCTCCTTTGTCACTTCTGCTCCTTTATGTCAGTATTTTTTCTATTCTATTTCATTCACTATCTTCAGCCTTGAAGACAAAGAGAAAAAGAAGTGGTTTCAGAGAAAGTAATTCTCATATAATAGACAATATATTTTCTCTGTGGTTTAATTAGATATTTTCCTATGGAATCCTGTTTCAGACCAAGTTTCAATTTCCTTCTCCATTCGTCCATCAGTGGCTGAAAGCAAATGGTTGCAGCAGGATATAACTGGGCAAGCTCTTCAGATTGTTCCTCACCTTCTAAACAATCACTCAGAGACGCTCAAAGACTCTTTTCTCGTCTATTAGGCTGCACCAGCCTTTACACTGGGGCCCTTGGGCATAGTGCCCAGCCTTACAAATACTTCCTAAGCTGTTGGTATTCACACAGTCATACATTTCCACAGCTTATCTAGGCACTGGGAGAATCATCTGATTGTTACCTGCCTCCAGGTAATTTATATTTTCATTGGTAAAATATATCTGCTGCGACAGAATCTCCTAGCATACAACAGTTAGCAACTTTCATACGAACTAATATAGTTTAAGTATTAAAATAAAAACATTATATGTTCTGTAGAAGTAGTCTCCGAACTGGTACCTGATCATATCTCCTTCCATTTCATGAAACACATTTAGGCTTTTCTTTCTGTCGTGTGGCTCTTCACTCAGTTCCTGCTCAGGTTTTAGCTAACACACAGCTCATACAAAGACCTGATGATGTTGGGACCAGCACTGTGAGATCCAAGAGAGCAACACGTAGGCAGCCTACAGGAAGGACTCAGGTCATTATGAAGCCATTACTTGTCTGCTGCAGATATAATCCTTCCCACTGATTGTCAGTTCCTTCAGAATCCACTAACTTACAGGAATCATGTAGACCAAACTTTAAAGCTGGAAGTTGTAAATATGACAGCTTGCCCAAAAACACCTCTGAAGCATATCCAGCATCAGCCAGTCTGCTGAGGTTTTCGTGCTTCCTGATGGGATACATGGCAGCCTGCACTGTGACAGAGGAGAAAGGATGAGCACTCTCATCAGCCCCTCTGGGATTATTTCACTTATAACTTGTAAGTTATGACTTGGACAACTTGTGAGTTAAAAACCTCACGAATTAAGGAATGAATTAGTGAATTACCATGTTAGTCTCATTTGTATGAAGGAGATTGAGCCTTTGTTTGATGTGTGTGTTTGTTTCCTTTCCTAATGAGCTCATAAAATAATTTACAGACCATGTTGTCTTGTAAATTAGAGAGATCCAATCGGACCATGACAATCTTGGCTTCAGAGCACAGCAGCATTTCACTTTTGAGCTTTGGAAGATTCGTTATGATAACTGAGGCCCAGGCTCTGTTATTTGCTGACCACATCAAGGGAGGGAAAATGTACGCAACAAAACCTTTTTATAAGCTATTGCATCACATTGACAAAGCTTGCATCTTCCTTCAGTAGCTCCAGAAAAACCTTTATTGCAGTTCCCTTTTCTAACTGTTGCAGCCAGTTTGTTTTATACTGATACAATGATTTATGTTAGTTTATAACTTACCTGTTTAGTGCAACTGTAAGTTCCATGTTCTAATTGTAGCACACAGTTAGTAACATGGTTTCGAGTATGGGATTCTGAAAGAGTAAAGTGTTTAATTACCTTTTGTGACCTTTAGATTTACTATTTCTTATGTGTCATAATGATACATGTTGTCCTACAAATGTCTTTTTGAGATAAATCATTCAAAGAGCACAAGTTCCATTGGTTCTTATTCCTCCAGAATGTTTTGGTATAGTTTATTTGTGCAATCAAATGCAAATTGAGACATTGACAGCCATTTCCCAGTATGTAAGGCAAGTAGATCCAAGGAATTTATGTTTTCCTCACTCTTTTTTTGTAGTGCATATGTATTTAGTGCCCTATGTACAAATGCAGACATGTAAGATTAGAAAGCTAACTGTTCTCAGTCGATATCACATATAACATTTTAGTTTATAGAAGGCATTACAAGATGTTTGCTGCAATAACAAGGGACTGGACTTGTGGGTGGGGGAAATTTCTGCCCTACGTTCCCGTGCATCCTTCAGCATTCAGCACTCATATTACACGAGGAAAGATGTTGTCTCTAACCACAGAAGCAGAACCTTCTGTTAATGATATTTTTAACTGGGTTTTTTTATGCTGATACCTTGTTTCATGGAAAACAAACAAAAAAATCACCTAAATTGTAAAAGCTCAAGTAATTAATGGCATCGACTCCCATCAATGTCAGCTTCTTGGCTAAAGTTAGAAAAGACTAAAAAAATTCTAATTTTAATTTCAGAAGTAAGCAGAATTTTTTATGTGTTCTCTTTTCTCTGTGTCCTGCAATCTGCATTTTAATGTCTTGCTGATATTCTAATTTATATATTTAATTTACTAGGAAGCGACTGTGACATATCATTGTCTCAGACAGGTATTCAATTCACCCTCTGTTTCTTCTCATTATATTTTAAAATGCAAAGATTCATTATTTTCTCAGCTACAGTAGACCTAATTTTAATTTTTTTTAATTGTCTAATTATTTTCCATGGGTGGTCCTTCATAAAACATTTTAATTGAACTGTGTTAGGGGAAAAAAACATCTGGCTGACACGTTTAGATTGGCATCTGCAAAGAGTTGTATACTGTTAAGTTGTTTCGAATTGTGAAATAGAGAATTCTTTATATGTTTTGTGGTTACTTGAGTAACATTCAAAAATGCAAGTATTTTGAACTCTAAATAAAACTTCATTTCATCCCTTTCCAATTTAAGATTCATTCTTAATCTAGCAAACATCTGAGCATTATGAATTTGAAAGTCTTAATCTTTGTGCTTCAGAAATTGTTTAAGCTTCAGAAAAGTAACCAAGTTTAAGAAGAATGCTGACACTGGCTACTCATTTTGCATTTCTTACTTCTATAAAAGATGTACATGGTCAACGAGTGGGTGATTTTATAAGCAAAACAGAAGATCTGGATGCTTTCTTGAGTCAAAGGCCCTGTATTCAGCCTGAAAATAATTTGTTCAACTTTCCTAGGGTTGATAAATGGGTCTTGGATAAAGATCTGAGTTTAATCCTCTTTGGAATCTCTGAACAGAAGAACCCAGACTTTAAACACTTGTGGTCTGTGTGGATTTGAAACTCCACTACCCGTCCCTGTTGGCCTCTGTGAATTTGCCTCTCATCTTACTTTCTGACAAAGTGGTTCAATGGTAGAAAGACTACTAGCAATATACCCAAAACTGTTCCATGCTTTCCTTAACAAATAGTAAATGAACATGAAGTTACACAGAGAATGCTGTTAAACTTGTGCCGCCCTATTGCAGATTTACCAAAGGGTCCTGATGGAAGGGCTGATGGTGATAGAGCCACTGATAGGGCTCCTATCCATGTGTGATGGAGTTTGGCACACAAGGACATGCAGTCCATGTGTGTGGCCATGTTTGTAATCCTAGGGCCAGAGAGACCCAAATGACAAAGAGGCATCTGAATCACAAAACACTTAAAGTCAAAATGAAACATTACTTGACAAATAAAAGACATATAATGTCAAGCACTACCAGGGGATCCTGAATCTAACCACAGGTTAGGGCTGTCCTAAATGTAGGAACACCAAACCATTGCCAACATGTAGCAGTTATTAAGGGAGAATTTGTTTTCCAGCCTACCTTCTCCTTTGGCAGCCCACCACAGGCCCCACTCCAGCTGGACCCCGAGGCTGTGTCATTCTCATACCATTTAACCTTAACTCTGGCATGATGGAGGGGTCAGAGGACCATTTCTCCAGCCCAGCCCTTCCCTTGGCAATCCTTTGGAGCCCCACCCCAAGCAGACCCATAGGTTTCATGTCTCTCAACTAAAAATAAGCTGAGGTTTGCAATGGGGAAGTAGTGCTTTTGCTAAGAGAAGGGGAAAAAAAACCTGCCAATTCTAAGTTTGAGGAGGTTAAGCAATATTTTTGCCAGCGGGTTTCCAGCTGAATATTTTAACTCTTTCAGCTTACTGACTTTGTCAGCTGCAGGCAGTGGGCTCAATTTTATTTCAAGTTGGGTTATTATGTGGTAAGATCCCGGGTGAATATACAGTGTAAAGAATTACCTGGGGTCCCAAGCTGCTGCTTCTTAATCCAGTGCTCTCCCATCTTCCTCCAGTGCCTTACAATTAATGTATGAGCTCATCTACATCGAGCAGAACTTCTGCAAGGAACAGTAAAAACTTTTTTTGGCACAGAGCAGTTGGAATGAGTCAGCCATCCAACCATGGACGGGAGCAGTGACGGCCCTTGTGATAATTGCATACCGTGGTTAGCAGAGGCAAAGAGGATGATGCAGTACTTCTTGTTGCGTTAGTGTTCCCTCCTGAGAGTGTTATTTTTGTGGGGTGGAGTGCAGAGATACTGGAAAGGTTGGCGATATATCTGCTGCCAAGTTTCAAAGAAGTGACTACCGGCTACCATCATCAAAGCAGCTACCGGATGTTGATCCCCTAATCCTGGCTAAACTCAATAGCAATAAAGGCAGTTATTTTTTGTCTGCAGGACTATAGTTAGAAAAAAAGTATAGTCCGAATAGCTAGATTTGGATCTAAGGAATGCAGTGTTTATTTGGACAAATCTTCAAAAGCCACAACAAGGTACTGCACCAAAGCCACAGTTCTGGGCTGCCAGATTTTGGCATTCAGGACAGTGATAAAAATAAAAAAGCCCTGTCTTTCTTTTCAGCTATGCATTCTTGCTATTTCTTCAAGCAAACAAGGAGTCAGAACACAGTGAATACACGTACAAACAAAGTAAGCTGTGTTTGGTATTCAGCAATGCTTATTGAGTAATTTTGGGCATAGAGCCCATGGTAATGAATGGAAAACTTTGATCAGGACATCTGTGGCCTGCCCAAATAATTTAATGGGACCTGCAAATCTGCCAGAAACATCACTCGATGGCCCTATTAACCAGGGATGTTGAAGTCTTTCTTGACTGTGTACATTCTCCAAGCACACTCATGAAGTAGGAGTCATTGATTTTTATTGGATAGAAAACTCAGAAATGGCTTATTCAAGGACATCTGAGCCCTTAAGTTTACCCTTCACATTTATCCTGCTTCACTGGGAAAAAACTTTAATGAGTCTGTCTGGATGATGAAAAGATGAATGTTGAGAGCATTGAGTCAGAGGGTGGACTTAACTTCTAGCAAATATACTCTCAGTTCCAGATTAACTGTACTTAACTCACAGTGACAAATAGTTTGGGGTTTTTTATCTGTAGATTATAGTCTGAGCAATTCCGTGATTCCAAACTGTTTTCTTGATGTTGCTCATCAGTGTGCAGTTATCCAGGAAAATAGTCAATTCCTGGAGGATCATAATTTTTTCCCTTCTTCCCTTGTGTATGTGGTAAGAGGAGCCTTTTTTAAAACATTGTAACTGCCAGCCCAAGAGCCACGAAAGAAATGCTGCCCTGTAGGTGGCCCCTATAGATGTACTGAATTTTCACTTAATTCTTGTCCTTTTTGCTTTGTTTTCAAATATTCTGTTTTACAAGTCATACTTGATGGATAAAGCACTGTCTGAAATAATCCCAAAGTGGCTATTAGTCTGGTCTAGTCATACCCTGCAGCCCCAGCAGTGACATGTTGTAGAAACAAAGTCATTCTCCTGCCTTTTCAGTTCTGTTTTGACTTTATTCTATAATGAAGAGAGCATGGTCATGGTATATTAAACAACTGGATAAGAGCAACATATATATTACCATCACTCTGCTTCTAACTAAAGCTCCAAAACTAATATAGTGGAGAAGCCTGGCTAAGAATTTACTGACAGTTTTCTTTTGCCATAAATTCAGCATTAGAAAAAAAATCCAGAACAGCTGAAATGGCATAGCCTTTGACTGACTAAAAAATAGACATATTTATAATATCAAAGGAGACTTATGAAAATACCCCATCTGGATTTTGAAAAATGTAGGAGGGAATAGAGTAGAACAATTGCATTTCTGTTTATATTTGCCCTAGAAAGTAGCCCACTGTGAAGAAACATTTAGGAATGTGAATGATTGTCTCTTAGAGGCAGCAGGTATAAGACGTCTGAAATTCCTTTGAGTTATAATTGCTTGTTAACAACAGGATTTTTTGGTAGCTATTTCTGCCCACAATACACAAGAACTTAATGTACATTGCTTTATGTGGAGAAGTTTTTAGAATTCACCTTTTCTGTATTTACTTTGTGATAAAGAACAGGCCATGCTGTATGGAAAGGAAATTTTAAAAGGAATTTTTAAAAAATTATTATTCCAACACTATGAAAATGAGAGAATTTTCTTACAAAAATAATAGTTTCTATGCAAATGTTTATTTTATTTATAGCATTAAATGCAATGCAAGAATCCTGGCCATAAAGACTGAGTGTAGTGTTAAGAGGCAAGTATAATTATTAAGCCACAAATATCACTGAGGATTTTTGTACTATGCAGTGAATTATGCATTTTAGATTTAACTTGTGGCAAAATATGCATTAAATATGTGGACCTAATCCAAACCCCAAATCCAAACAAAGCGAGCTCCTACATTGTCTAAGTTTGTTGTACTTCTAAATTTTATATTTTGAGTCTGTGGTTCTAAATACCAATATTAAATTACTTAGTATCTATTTTTTTCAGAAGCAGTGAGGATGCTGAGACCCTACTATCACAACACTGTTTAACAACAATTCTTTTCAGAGCCTACAGCAGTGTAAGCACCATAAGCTGTGAGCAAAAGCAGACTTTTTAACAACAGCCACTATCTGTCCTTTTACTTAATATTATTTAATGACATTTGTTTGATGACGTGTTCAAATAAAGTATTGGTCTCTTTTTAAATGCAAATGCTGGTTTTACTTATCATTTATTTTCATTGTGCTTGTCATAAATGTACTGCTGATGCATGAGAATACAAGAAAAGATTTATGAACACTCGGTTTATCCTAAATATTATCCAGGTAATAAGTGACTATAATACACTGATAATTATCAGAATTCTAGATATAGCAGAGATCTGGCATTGCTTAGGTCTATAACTGCCAGCCCCAAATGCACACACAACTGCAGTGCACTTGTAGCACTGTTTCCTTCCACTCCTGTCTTAGGAGCTGATTACTGCATAGATGTCTCTGTATTATCAAAGGGGAAGTCAGAATAATTCCCCCCAAGGCCATAGCTTCAAGTAAATGCAGTGCTCATGAAAGGTCTTTGCCTGTGAGCTGCAGTCAGAAGATTCGGAATTAATTAATGATTAAGTAACCTCTATGTGTCTTAGTTGCCCATGTGAAAAGATGGAGAGGACATGATATTGTGAGAAATACAGGTAAGGCTGTGCTTGGAAAAGCTTTATTTGGGGTGTTGGTCACCCAGCCTGAGTGCAGTCGTGGTTCCAGTTTGTTTTATAAACTGGCCCAGTCAAGCTGTAGAGCAGAATTAAACACTCCTGTTTATCATATCAACTGGAATCACTGTTTTAGTTCAGGGAAAACTCTTTGATTATTGTTCACTGATTAAATTGTATTTGTAGTGGAATCATGGTTTATTCTGAATATGAATCTGAAAATATGATGACAACAGTTCCTATATATCACTGCTGGAAGAGGAGAAAGTTACTGTCTCAGCTAGTAACTCTCAGTTTTTAAATATATGCATATTGCAAGCATTCTATTCTTGCTTAATATTGTTGTAGTTTTTGTCATTGTGTGTTTATCTTTAAAATAAATGTTATCTAGGTATGACTCCAGAGAAAGTTAGCAAACATACTTCTATTCATTGAACTTCAGTCTCTAAACAGACCTGCAGAACAGACCTTAGGAGTTGTCATTAATAAAATTTACTGCATTGAAAATGTTACAATCTCCATTTTTTCATCCCACTGCTCAAAAACCTGGAAAAGAAAGTTTTTAAAGAAAGAATAAGTTACAGCTATAAACCCTATGAAGAAATATGTTTAAGATAGAATTTTCTTTTGGTAGACCCATAGTAAAGCCCATAGAGACAGAGAGCCCAGTAAATCTGGTAGATTTCTATATTTTTTAAATGGCCCCGTATTTAACTTTATGTTACTGCTTAAGAATCAACTTCCAAAAAGCCGTAACAGTGGCTACTGTTCTTTCCCTTAGGGTCCGAACAAGGAAATCCAATGTTTTCTGGTCAGCAGTAGGAATTCCACTTTGTAATCTGACACTCTTCATTCCTCTCCTCTCAAAAGCAGTAAACCAAAATCTTAAAGGCAGAACAGATTTTCAGATCATGTAGCATTTGTAAATCCTCACACACATTTAATGATTTGTTGGCATGTACAAACCGAAAGCTTCATGACCTGGCCTTTGTCTTGTCAGTTCCTTCTCTCATCACATTGTCTAGTTATGCATGTTTCACTGAGAATTCATGTTTTTGCATTTCTCTGATTTCAGCCCTATTGTTCCAAACTCATGAGGAATAAAAAGCTGTAGAAGAGCCAAGATCTTCATATTAGGAGGCTGATACAGCTTGACTGTAGCTAATGGATCTGTACTAGTTCATACCAATAAGTATGCAGTGATTAGGAAGATATTAGTCCCTTTCTTCTGTTTTTTAATATTTGGTCTCTAGCAAGCATATGGTGGTGGCATGCCTCTGCATATGTGTACAGTGGTAACAATTGGATCTTTTTATGCTCAGAGTGAGTAACTCAATTCTAGTCAGTCTGTAATTTCTTTCTGACAGGCTCGTTATTTCTCTGCCGATGGTATGGTTATGGTTAAGGGCAGCTGTACAATTTTAAAACACAATTTTCTGTAAGCACAGTATGTCTGTTCAAGCATACTTCTGTCCTAACAGCCCATAAGCCTGCTCATCCAATGACCATGGCTGCATCAGTTGTAGAATACGGTTGTAAGACACTTGATAGAACAAACATCTTGACACACAGTTTTACTTGCTGCAATCATCTCTGTTTATTTATCTTTCTGTGATGGATATGTATTTTTACAATAGTAATTGCAAAGTCTCTGGACTTACAAAATTACCTAGTTGCTTTGGCTGCTTGTTCTCATTAAGGATTTGTTCAAGTTCATGTTGGTGTCAGCATGCCCTCTGACTTCATTGGAAGACCTCAGTGCTATTTGAAAAAAATCAGATTATTTTCAAGCATGATACAGACTGCAAACTCAGTTGGAACTGTGTAAACTTCCGTAAGACTTGTTTGTAGAAGGAACAAATGTAGTAAGGAGAGCAATTAGGAAATCTGTTTGCTCTTCTCTGTACTTTCAATATATGTGCTGCACTTTATCTGCATATATTGAACCTCCTTAGTCACTCTTGTGATTAATCTGTTAAAGATCCTTTTGATGAGATAAGTATTTTTGGAACATTTCTTAAAACTATGATATTTTCTGGACTTTGAGAATAAATTCTGAGAAGTCCACTCCTGCAGCTAGCAAAAATTTGTGGGTAAATAATAGCAAGGTTTTGGCGAATTCTACACTTTGAGTTTGAGTACGTATCTATAGCTGACACCTCTGGCATATGACTTCTAGCTTATATCTGTACCCAAACAGTGACAGAAACTCTTAATGTAAATTAGAAAAATAAAAGCCTGTACATTTCCGTATGTTTACTGTAAGGAGGTTGCAGCAGTAAATTCCAGCACAATGATTTTGTGCTCCTGGGATATGATGTGGGTATTTTTCATTGTCACTCTTAGTAAATTGTGTACATCTGAAGTTTATGCATTGCCTACAAAGCAGAGAGGGATTTAGAAGAGAATGCATTCACTGCATTTACTACATTTATTACACCCTGTTCTTCATAGATCCAACTCCTCAGACTTTCTGCACACCCTTTTGAAATTTGCTGCTGGGAGGAAGGAACACTGGCAACAGTGTTAAGGAAGTGCAGTCTCAGGCTCTGCACTCCCTTAATTAGAAACCTGAGACTCATGATTAATGGTGATTAATGTTCCGTTCTATTTTGCTAGTTCTTCCTTGCGGGAAAAGATCACACAAAGCTGAAGTACTTTCAAATAACTATTCATATTAATGAATTTCTTTTTTAAAGAAAGGTTATTTCTACGTATGTTTCTGACAAATTAAGAATAAAACTCTTGTCCAAGAGTGTGTCATTTAACTAAACCTGACAAACATAACTGCACCTAACTCTTGTAGCTGCTTCTCTTTCCCACACGGTTGTTTTATTTTTTTTAAACTTCAAAGTCTCCAAATTCCTCCTGATTGATGCACTGATATTTTAACAATGTCTTTGTTGTGTACTGTGATCAGACAAGTGCTAATACCCTTGAGGAATCTGGCAGCAGGACTGTGGGAATCTTCCAGCCATAATTGTATCTTATTGTAAATGTGATGATATTGGCAACTTCAGATGAGTTGACAGAATGTGCTGTTGCTGAGGGTGATACCAACTTTCTCCACTGACTTACGAGTCTAAGGGTCACTCATTGCTGAATTCTTTGCTGTGTCTGGTATGGAATTTTTTAGTGCAGTTCTGGAAGATGTTAGAGACATAAATGCCTGCTGCATTTAAACAAAGAAATACTGTAATCAGGGGAAAAAACAACAGGAAATCCTAACTACATAGTTAAAATTACTAGCACAATGAATTACGATCAGTGACACTGAATTTTAATGTTATAGTTGAAGTTTATTAGTTTGAACATTATGAGAAAAATAAAGCAATATGAAGATGCTGAATGTAGCTCAACTTACTGTACAACCATGTTAACCCAAGACTTGGATTTATGTATTCAGTTATTTACAAGTTATTTTAGCTGAACACTTTAATATGTTTGTTTTCTTTAACAGGTTCTAAATGCAGAATAATTCCCCTGAAAACTAATTTTTGGGGCTAAGGACATTGCAGATTATTCAGTACGTGCCTAAATGTGTAACCTTCATATATTTCTTTTGGAGCTGTGCTTCAAGCCATGGTTGTCACTTGTTCAAATTCTGGTACAGACCATCCACTTCTCTGGTAATAAATACAGTTTCCCCAAGTATAGGGGTAAAAACACTTGATTTTTATTCTTGTTAATTACTCCACATTTTTTCTTTCTCTCTATTTACGTGAGAAAAGTAACATACCTGTCATTTAAATTATCTAATAGACCCATGACTTGCAAAATATTTATTCACTGGATTTTATTTTTTATGACCAGACTATGAATAATAAATTAGTGCTTCCTCTTTGGTTGTTTTTTAAAGAGAGAGTGATTCCCTTATTATGTTTAGAATAGCACTAATGGAGGTTCAGGGCCACTATCATTCTTTAATGAATATGACAGATGAGAGATAAAAAGGTGCTCCTTATTTGTTTTAACTGCATGTACTCCGTCTGTGCTTCCTGAAGACCACTTGGCCTACAATCACTTTAAAAAATACCATGATTTGGCTCTGAGTCACATGTTTTGATTGAAATCAGATAGCCAAAACCACAAGAATCTTAACTTGTTAGAAATGGTGACTGTTCCAAAAGTGTGAATCCAGAAGACTGGCATACACACAGTAAGTAGAGGATGCACATAAAAGCTCCTGATATACCCTCAACTTTGGGTTTTATTAATTTTGCTGCTGCTATGTCACTGGGAAGCCATAAGCACCTTGCCATAAAAGGCCGGGGTTTTTTGTTTGCTGTTTCAAGGCCAAAGTATTTATTCTGCATATTAACAGCAACTTCAGTCCTAATTTTCAATGTCAGAACTTCATCAGAAACTGCTTCATGGAACCATTTCTTAATGACCTTGCACATTTCCTTTCTTCCTGCAGCACTAGAAATGACTGTGTACTGTGTCCTGGACATGCTGTGAACTCCCTGACAGAACCTGATGCATCACTCCATCAAAACAAAGAGGTGTAATTCTTCTTAGTGTACTAAATTATACTTAACAATTTTCTCCTTTAGGATTTTCTCCAAGTACTCCAAATGCTGCAACAATGCATAACGAAATGTGACTCCCA
The DNA here is from genome assembly GCA_013398275.1 of Promerops cafer. Taxonomy (NCBI): domain Eukaryota; kingdom Metazoa; phylum Chordata; class Aves; order Passeriformes; family Nectariniidae; genus Promerops; species Promerops cafer. The sequence continues at coordinate 270,393 of VZSE01011898.1, forward strand.
GGAAATATCATCAGCTGAATTAATTTTGATGTTAAGATATGACCTCTGCTTACTTGTCATTCAGTGACTTTGCAAATGTACCCACCAATTTCTTATGTAACCATCTCCTGAATACCACGTAAGAAAAGGTTAGAAAAAAACCTTAAGAGAAACAGTACTAGCTGAAATTTGTAATTTTGTTAAAACATATTCACCTAGCAAAACCCCATCTTTTAAAGATTTCTGTGGGACAGTTAGACAGCCTTATTATTGCATGGTGGCCACCGTGTATATTTTGTCTATTTATTATTATTTTGTGAACTACTGTTGATGTACTGTACAATTATTGGATTTGGCTATGATACCAAGCTCTAAGGTGTAGGCAATAGCTCAGTAAGATGTTATACATTGAAATAGCAATTTTTATTATTTCAGCTTTGAAAGTTGGAATTTTCTTTATTCACTACCTCTTTATAGATATTTTGCTACTGCAGGAAAAGCATGCACTAATAACCATGTAATATTCTTGGTCAATATGTGCCTTATTTTTCTCCATAATTAATTTCTTCCTTTCTCTTTCCTCTTCTCTTAAGTCGCCCTATAATTATCATCATTAACAATGTTTACTTTTAATCAGTTGTGGTATTTTAATTCTCAGCTCTTATTTCTTTTTCCTTATTACTCTCAATAATTGCAATGTCCTTGCTATGTCAGTATTATCTGCATCTAAATGCAAACAGTTTGTTTTCAACCTATTGTTTTGATTCCATCTTATCTGTTCAAATAAGGAAAGCATGAATTCCTAGGACTAATCACTGTAGTGTTTCATTAATGTTATCTCCAGCTAATTATTTTCATTTGTGTTTTAATATAGATAATCCATCACTTCTTAAATGGATAATTTAATTTTTTCAGAGACGAAAACATAAAAATGCAATTTAAAGTTTCCTAGTTACACTCGACATAGTTAAAGATGAAGTGTAACTTTGTGTGTGTGAGAGAATCTTTGAGAAATAAAAGGCTGTTGTTGTGCTTCTAAATGTGTGATCCAAGGCTGTCTTGGGCTGTCCCTTGTCTTTAACAAGGATAGATACTGGGGAAACAAGTTTTATGCTGCAGTCAGAACTGACCATTAGCAGGGAGTAAGATTATTTGATTATTTTGCAGAGAGACAAGGCAATTGACTCATCAGAAGACATACATTGAACATACACAAACCAATGGCATAGAAGGGAAATTTACACACCCTATAGCGAGATGGTGCAGTGTTTGCAGTGTGGATAACTTTAAGGGCTATGAAGAAGAAATATAATTTTCCATGAGGGCCATCAACCCATTTACAGATAAGGATTCAAATTCTGAGGTTTTTTTGATGTGACCAGTAGAATCCTGAGTTAGACGTCCCAGCAGATCTCTCATGCTAGCATGCAGATATGCACCTAAAGGGTAAATGAGCAATAAAGTGAAAGGAATTGTTACGAAAATGTTGGTCTTTAATTTAAAGAAAAGCTAAGACTAGTGAGAAATATAAGTTTTAGCAAAGGGCTGGATCCCTAAAGAAATTCAGCAGCCTGTTGTCCAGAATCCTCAACCTCTAGCAAAAGCCTTTTTAGCAAAAGCTCCTAAATAGGTCTCATCTATTTATATTGGGGCTGATTTTCACATTCTTTTCAAGTTGATATAGAGATACCATATCAAAGAAAATGATTGATTCAGGTTTCAGTGAATAATTGGAGAAAGACAATTCTTCCCACAGGAAAATACCATAAATCCTAATTATTAGGCTCCTTCAGCAGGGTTTTCTCTGTTATTAAATTTATTTTTAAAGTTTTTTTTTAGCCAGGATTCTGGTCAACACAAGTCTTTACTGATGAAACCTTTTAAGCTCAATTACATGAAATTAAAGCCAAAACACTAGATGAACTTTTTGTGGTTTAATTATACCTACAAGCTATTATTAAGCTGAAATATAAAGTCAGAATATTATTTTACAGAAATGCAATTTATAATGAAAAGGCACAATATTTTCAAAGAAGCTTCATGCAGAACTATGAACTTTCTGAAGACAGTTCAGCGGGTTATGTAAAAATAAAGGGTTTATTGCATTTGTTTGGCTTTACAGTCTTATCCAAAAAAGAATTTAATTACTGAGTCATTAAGAGCTTCAGATATTGGAGCAATTGTTGGTGTGCTGACACAAATTTGGGGTTTCTTAATAGATTCCTTTTTGACTTCTGAAAAAGTTCTGAGGTTACACTCCGTAGTTCACCCAGTTACAAGGAAATTGTTACATTGTAATTGTTAGTACATACTTGTGATTAGTGATTGACAAAGAAAAGCCTTCTGGTGTCAGTCCATGTGCAGGCCATATCAAAAATACATGCTTCAACCTTAAAAAGCATTTTTCCAATTCACAAATCTTAGCCGGATCGAGGTTTCCCCAGGTTATGTAGACTGTGTGCGATCCTCCACATTAAAAGATCATCTCCAAATTATTATCAGTATGTATGTACATATCTTTTGTTCTTTGGAAGAGACATGAAGTTGTGTGCCCCCAGGCTTCTTAGGACATGTGAATCTCTTTAATCTGTCACATGTCATATTAGTGCTCTTGTGAGGCCATAAACATAAACATGATGTAGCTCCACAGGATATGTTAATGCTGTTGGAGGCTTTTTTTCAGAGAGAGTATGTCTGACTTGTAAGAATATAATTTAAAATTCATATTTGATGGGTACTTCAGGTATTCTATAGCTAAAACTGTCTCAATGTTATTTTTTTTTTTCTTTTTAAATTATATATGATGCAATAACTACCTTCTGGAAAAATTAAATACATTATCCTAATGAAGATATTGCTGTACAATATGCCCTCCAAAGGTTAGGGCCTGTTTTAATTTTGAGTGCATTGGAATGGCTTGTGGCAAGGTCCAAGCAGATGGAAAAAGAGTTACTTCTCAGGAAGCTTAAATTTAAACATAGAACAACTCCTTTTGTATTTTGTTTTAGTTTTTAATTTATTTACAGAGTTCTGGATAAACCAAAATATATAGTGCTGGCAAAAGTCCTAGACTGCATGGTTTCCAATCTGGCTTTACAATCAATAAGCCTCAAAACAGAAAGTAAAGGCTTCTCAGGGAAAAACAATGATCAAGGTTGAAAGTGTGATTCAAGACAGCATGGTTTACCCTGAGAATTCCATCCTTCTTTTACACTGTCTAGAAATAGAAAGCTCATTTAACCTATTTTGGAGATGGATGTGATCATTTAATAATATCAGTATGAGAAGTAGGGAGAGTTTCACTACATTTGTGATAGGAGTAGGAAAGGAAAACAGTGAGACTAGAGCCATGTGAGACAAGACAGGGATTTCAAAAACATCCTAAAATATTGTATTACAGATGGCTGTCAAGATGACGAGGATAAACTACTAATTCAAACTCCTGAGCTGGAGGGCATAATTATAACTTCTGTAAGGACAGTTTTATCAGAGTGCAAGGTGTGGAAATGTGATAGTCTACAGGATAAACAAAGCAAAGGGAATCCAATAAAAACCAAACCAGACGAAAAAGCAAAGGGGAATCCAACAAAAAATCTGCATCATTGTTTGTTCCTTCTTTAGGATCCTGGCAATGCCATGATCAGTGTGTAAAATCCTGAGCATCCAGATAAGCATAAAATATGTTAGGAATTCATTTCCTATCCTTGAATGTGGGGAATGTGTGGAAATTAGCTCAAAACCAGCACAAACTGCCAGCAGGAGTGTCTATGACTGCTCTGATTTGTGCTGCTGTGGTTCGCACTGCTATGCTGCCTAGGAAACTTGTGTAATCATGTCTGAATTATTCCTAAGTCAGAATTCCTAGGACTGCCCATTTTAATTTTGAAAAACATTTCAAGCAGTTATTATAGAACTGGGATTATGGAGTAACAAGACTGCTTCACTGAATTTCTTTGGATAGTTTGGGTGAATCTTCCCAATTCTTAAGCAATTTCTTCAAGTTTTAAATTGCTTTGAAAACCTTGGCAATGTTACAATCTTTGAGATTTATCTCTAATGATGTTAACACTGATGAATGAAACATTAAACATTTCTGAGATATATAATTCCTAGAAATAGCACTAGGCTCTTTCCTTTTATAATTTGTAACACAGCCAGTAGAACTGTAGGATATTTTGGAAAAAGTCCTAGAAAATGCCTCATTTGTGGATGAATAAGCTAGTAGTTGAAGAAGGTATCAGAGTTGCTTTTTTTCAACTGAATATATGAGTTGATAGAGTAATTTCAAATGTTTTATGCATACTAGCCTTCTCAGTCATTTGAATGTGTATGTTTTCTGTTAGCACTCCTGAGGACATTAGAAGAGAAACAGATTAACAAAGCTGGTCATTAATGTGAGATTAATGTGGGAATTTCAATAATTGAATATCTTATTTAAAACCCAGCCTCTTTAATTATTTATACCTAATGGATGTCTTGGTTTGTTCAGTTGAAAGGATACTGTTAATTTAAATTCCCATTAATTACTGCATCAAAGTGCACTTTAAAATATTCTCTGTCTTAGAGCGCCAAATTACGGGAAAGGAGATAAAACAGCTGTTACTGCTGTTGTGTCAGGCAGCATTTATTTGGCTAGACAGCTTTTTTTACATACTAGTTACAATAATATGTGTTTCAAAAATAGAGATTAGACACAGTGATAAATCTGGGTCCCTTCAGTGAGCCTGAGTGTCTGCATTCAATTAAAGCCTTCTTAAAATACAGTGGTAGATTCTTCTATTGTACCATATTGGCAGAGTCCCAAATCAGTTTAACAATTAGTGTCCCCAAAACACCAAGCCTGGTTCAGAGATGGAATGTGAGACCTCAGAATACTCAGCCAGGGTCAACAGATACCTCTTGACATCCACCACAGGCCTTTGTCTCTTCTCATGTTGCTTTCTTTTTAAAGGTCTCAGACTCTGAGATACTGTTTTAACTGACCTTATTTTTTCAATTTGTTTTTATTTTGATGGGTGCCTGCTGCTGCCTTGCATTGGTCTGTATGTCTGGAAGAGTGCTTTTTTCATCACTTTCCCACGGAAGCTTACGCAGCCCTGTCCGTCGTCCCTTTCACTTACTCTTCATATCTAAATAGGTTATTAAACTAATTTTCCTGAGTCACCCTCGACATCTTTCTCCTGTAGAGATGAAACTCTCAAGATAGGTCTCTGGATATATTTTAATTAAGTAATCAGATTCAGTATGATTTAAGACAGCACCCAGTCTTTCCTTCCAAACCTTCTTCCTGTTTCCTTTCTCTCTGTAGACATCTCCGTGCTTTCTGCCACTCAGCACTCATCTTCCCCTTGGTCATCACATGCAGGTAATTCTAGATACTGTACATTGATTCTGCACATAACAACTTTGAGATAGTAATTTTTCTTTATCTATGGCTACAATTCTCACATAAACTTTATTTTTTACCTGATCTATAAAATTCCTTTCCTCTGAGATCTATCAATTCAATATAGTATTGCTGTTATCCACTGTGGATGCTCTTGTACCTTTTTTATTATCATCAGCACAAGGTGCTAATTTTGAATGACCTTTTTAGCTTAACCACAGCCTCTTCTCATTTCTCATTTGCTCCTGAAGTCTCCAGTATGAACAGATGGGTTTCCCCATTCTTCAAATGTCTTTTTTTTTTGTCCCTACTGTCACTAGCTATACAGTAGAGAGATCAAGATCTTTTCTGTAACACCATATACTGGTTGACACTAGAGCAATGAACTACTGAAAAATTAAATGTCATAGCTAAGTGCTTACAAAGCTGAAATTTCTGACGCTGCAAACAAAAACAAGTGTTACTTGAGAGACACATTCTCTTGAAGATTTATTTCAGCTGATGTTTTATTTCTTACTTTTCTTTCAGTAGAACAAAAAACCTACAATTGAATAACACCCATGTCCCAACTCTACTTTCTCACTCTTCCAGAGCTGAGTCCTCCCTTTTATATATTTCCCACCATCTTGTGCCCCCTTAGCTCCTCTTTTTCCATTTTCTTTGGAGTTCTTGGGACAAGTTCCAAATGCAGCATTTTCTTTAATGTTATTTTACTCCAAAAAAATTCTTCCCTGTGTGTTTCTGTAGTCAGATCATTCATTTGAATAGAATATTAAAATTTATTCCATTCCTCCACAGTGAGATGATTTTGGAACAGCAGCCACTTAAAACCAAAATACCAACAACAAAAAGCAACTGAAAAGTAAGTGCAATGAGGGAACAAATCTAGTATGAATATATCTGAAGCTTAAAAAGTTGAGATTGATTTGTGCTTTAGTCCAGCTACTAGTTCCAGTATGCACACATGATATTCACTTTGTTCATTGTTAGATTTTTGTAGACGATATATAGAAATTTTTGTATCTTCTCCAACATTTTTAATAGTTTCCAGTGACTATTCACAGGCTAAGTGAGAACATCATTTTGAGCCAAATAATGTCTGTTCTTCTTTCCAACCTGTATGTTATTTGCTAGTTATTTGGATGTCGTAGTCTCTTTGGTTGTACTTTCTGCTATCCTGTTTTGTCTGCCCTGTCTATATTCTATTCTTACAAACTTCAGAGAATGTTTTCTGGGCCACATCCAAGGCTGTATTTATTCAGGTGAACTTCAGGAAATTTCAGGGTAAAATAATCCTTCATTCTAACAGTCCATGGAGAATTTAAATTGATTAAGCAAAATGAGATCAGTTATTACTATCTGGGGCTATATGTAAACCAATATTTAGAGAGGAAAACTGACTAAACAAATTAATGCCTATGAAGTTAATACTTGGAAAGATCTATGAGCAAGAGGAAAAAAAATTGTATAATCTTTTCCATCTCATATATTACTTAATCCAAAGTGTGCTTGTTTGACGTCTCTGTTTCCTGTTTGGATAATGTGTATGTGCTAAGTTCTGGTGATGAGTTATTTGTTTGTGCAGTTGGGCTTAAGATAAGCTAAATAAAAATGTTTAGAGCTGCACATCAAAGACAATATAGTAATTAGTTAGCATTAAAACCCCACTACTTAGATAGAAGGAAATACCAAGTTACTTACACCAATTCCAAATAAAGAAGTGTTCAAATTAAGAAAATTATATGCTATGCTTAGATCTGCCAGGGTCGCAATCCTTGGCCTTCAGACTACATCAGGGGATTTCAGCGTGCTGCTTCCTACCTCCTTGTGAAAACTGCCTGCTCGTGACTGTTTTTCTAAGTCACAGACTTCTTCAGCCTCACAACCTGATGCACTGAGCTTGCCACACAAGTTTCTGCATCCAGGTAGTATGCTAAAAAGTACCTGTAACAATATGTGCTGTGGAGCAGACAGGATCCAATGGGGTCAGACTACCTGTTAGCCCAACTTAAAATGTTCTAAGCTGTGGTTGCCCTTTGTGTTACACACAGTGCTGTAAGTCAGTAACGAGTTTCTTAAAAACTTTATCATAGTGTTCCGTGGGTTATCATTTGCTTATTATCAATTGTCATCTTTCCCATTAGTAATTACTTTATCCAGTGGCTAAGCCTGCACATTACCACTTACTGATAGCAGCACTGGGTAATTGTCCCTACTGTGTATTTTTAAATAGCAAACAATTTTTAAACAATTAATGGAGAAGGAAGAAAAAGCTGCTGCTGCCGCTGGATCCACTACTGCAGCAACCATTACTACATCACTCTTTATATACAGTCTGTTAATTGCTGTGAGACTTACCTGTGACTTGGACAGATGTGGGTGTCTATGTTTAAAAGTTGACTTCATAAATGAAGATACTAGGAATGCTTAAATAATTTTTTCCCTTCATTCTAGCTAAGCTTTATTAAATCAATTAGCATTTAACTTTATCTTTTTTAGAGTTAGTAGATATATCTTTTTAAAAGTTAATAGTGAGAAAACTGATGTTTGCTACATGCATATTTACAATGCAAACTTCATAATTTTTGGTTTCAAATTATTGTTGTAGTACCATGGTTCTATCTTTTTGAAACAGCATGGAGCATGTATCTATTTCAGAAAAAAACTGATCCAAAAGTAGCTGACCTATGTATTGTGGATATTAGCTCAAAGTGCACTCCAAAACTGGAATGCAAAAGGCCTCATAGCTTTTTGAAAACTAATATGACTACTATGTTAATTTTGTGTTATTGAATAATGTTGTCAGTGCACTATTTGTGTGAAGTCTCTAGGGTTAAAATATTCTTTAAAGAGATGTTTATTTTTGGACAGACCTATTGAGTTGTCTCCTATTGTATGTTAAAGTAGCTGCTCTCAGAGGTCACAGAGAGTTCAGCTTTACAAAGACACCCTTATTTTGTAGAAAATGCATTTTCAGACTCTCTAATGGAAACATTCAAAAATGTCTCTAATAAAACTATTTTTAGAATGTTTCATTTGATGACGTGTCCACAAAGAGGAAAAGTAATGTAAGGACACAAGTTTGGACAATAATCAGACATGAAAGCATATGCTCTGTTTTCAGTAACGGTAGAGAGTTGCCTATGTTTTTATTGTTTTTGCCATAGGAACATAATTCTTGGAGTCTTGTATTATTTGTTTTTTCTTCCTCAACCTATGTTGAGAAAATATTCTCGGTCTTTTGGTTTTCTGACCAGCAGACACCAATTAAAAAAGCACAGAACCAGCAAGTGGGTCCAGCCAGATGGAATGTTCTCTTGCAGAATTGAAGACTTTGGAGTCCCAAGCAGTCAGCAGGATCAGCCTGCACTGATTCCTCCGTATCATGGCAGTAAAAGGATAATTTATTCAAAAGCCATAGCTTCAAGTAAATACACTGTTTGTGAAAGATACCGTTCTGATAACTGTGAAAAGAAAACTCCTTACTTTTTCCCATGAGGAGAGCTTTGGCTTTCAGGAAAGCAAGTTTTGCAGTGGTGTAGCACTTCATTTATGTCTTTGAGATACCCAGAGTGATTTATTTTATTGACCAACTTAGCAGCTGGTTTTATCTATTGCAACAGCCAATTCCAATCTAGCAAGTGAAGCTGACACTGAGATGAGCTGTATGAAGTTAGACACCTGTCATCCACTTACAACAAGCAGCATATTACACAAGGGTGCAACAGTGGGGGATAGCAGAGGCAAGCAGATACATGTCCAAGCCTAAAATTTAATTTTCCCTGCAGATGCTTTAAATGAGTGTCACTGCTTGTAGACATGTATGGCTTGGCATTAGACATCTCAAGGTACTTTAAAAATTACAAAGTTCTGGAAAAGCCTGGGTCATCAGAGTGTTGCTTTGAAACTGGAAGAGTGTTAAATATGATTTTAAAGGGATATCGGTGGGAAATTATTTGTTCTGAGGGCAGAATTATTTCGAATTATTTGTTCGAAAACAGAAGCATTGTAGAATTTTTAGACATTCTCTTACAATGCAAATTGTGTTTCCGAAGGTCTACACCAAGAGGAATTTTTGGAGACAGGAGGAGTTGCTATTTACCATTCCTGCTTTCCATTCAGTGCATCCTCTATGGCTAGGTCCGGTGGGGCAGACTGTGATGCGAAGTGCAACAGGCAATAGCGGGCCTGACACTGCCAGTCGTGCTGCTCAGTCCGTTCTCAGCCTGTCGGACGGGGCAGATGGAGAAGCCTTGGTTATTCAAACGCCAGGATGGCGGGGAAGCCATTATTTGGGCTGTTTCCAGAGCCTCTTTCCCCGGCCGTGATAGCGAACGGGTCACGCCAGCCCGCCCATGGCCGCGGTGCCTCCGCGCCCTGGCGCCCGCCCGGCCCCGCTCTGGGCGCTTCCCCGCGGCCGGCGGTGTGGGAGCGGGGGACGTCAGTGTGAGGGGGCCGGTCCTGGAAAGGGCAGGGCGCCCGCGTCCCGTCCCTCCCCGCCCCTCGCCGCGGCTCCCTCCCTCCGGCTGGGGGCGGCCGGGTCGGCCCTCGCCGGGATCCCATTCCTC